>CM067371.1:44634969-44772709 GCA_034401795.1 Chaetoderma sp. LZ-2023a
GTCAATTATGGAGACCAGCCACGCATGATATGAATTCAATGTAACGAACTAATGCTAATGCGAGTGCATATGTTTCAATTTGATACTTTTATGAGAATCTACAGTACAGAGACAAAATAACTTATCACGTTTCCAAAACAAAACAGTTGAATATTTTGAACATAACTGGATTGGAAGACATTATTGCCGAAGGCAGTAATGTCTTCCAATACAATTATGTTTATAAAATACTCAACAGAACCTTTCTTTCTAACTAACGTTTTTCTTCTGTTTCGGAAATATGTTTGGTTATTTCTGCGCTGCACTGTAACTATTGCTCTTTCAGAAAACCTCACCAATCTACCATGTGTGGACAGTCCTACAGTACAAGCACTAGCCAGTCTGTGTGCCTCAAGCATACCCACCCCAACGGATGAAAGAATTAGAAAGATTGGAAAGTGGGGAGCTCTATGCGGGTACGTCTACTCATCCATGATATTCTTCTAATATCACGCACGCTGATATGTACGCACGCGCACGTACATGCCCGTGCGCACGCACACATACACACACGCGTGTGCGAATTTAGGATTGAGTACCAGTTAAATGTGTTAATTCACCTTTCCGGAGTATCCATCTATCATCTGACGTCTTATGATGTCATAATCAGCTAAGCGGCGTGTAGGATGACGTCATAATCATTACGTCATAAATGATTTTATTTGGGCCGCCTTTAACTCTTAATACTCTGGCTCGTATACGAATTTATGTCTCTACTATTTAATAAACATGCTGTTAAATATTTTGAAACTAATTTGACTGGGCGTAGTTGCTGCCATGGGCAGGAACAGCGCCTAGTCAAATTAGTTCCAAAATATTCACTAGTTTACCTGTATAGTTTTTTGGAAATTGATAGTCAGGGAATTCAGAGATCGATCGATCCCAACACGAGCGAGGTGTGGGTGGAGCTTAACTAGTGATGGGCTCATCGTCGCACCTTTAACCGTTTGAACCGGAAAAGCCAAAACACCAAAATCATTTACGATTTAATAAATATTCTTTTGAGTATTTTGGAACTAATTTAGCTGAAAGCTATTGCTGCTAATGACAGCAAGAAGTTCTTGTAAATTTATTTCAAAATGTTCCGTAGCTTCCCTGTGTAGCGAAATTGAAATGTAGATTCTGAGAATTCAGTTCTCAAAGGATTAAACTCATGATCCTGCAAAAGCTTGATTCAGATATTTAGCTGGAAAACAGCGTTTGATATTATATATTTGATTTATTTCCATACCGGTTGATTATGACATAATTTTAAGATTAAGCATAGCCCATTATTGGACTCGAGGCGAGCCATCAGGATCTTTAACATTAATGGCCACCATTTTGAATGTGTTTGATAATTATATTTAATAAACTACCAAATAACATTTATTTACGTGTCAATTAATTTCTACAATCAAAATTGATTCGAAATTACCCATATATAGAGACTGTGCCATAGTTATATAGAGCAGTATATTAATCTACATTACATATGGTGGCCATTTTGTTCTTCTTAATTTTTAGCAATTTCCCATATCTCGATTGCCTGTGATCTTTGATATGTCAGATGGGGCATGCAAGAAGAAGAGAGACAGAGAGAGAGAGAGAGAGAGTGGGGGTGGGGTGGAGAGAGGATGGATGGAAGGAAGGAAGGGGGGTGGGGTGGGGTGGGGGGGTTGTCGGCGTTGAGAGCTCGCAAACTATTGTTTATATTGTTCATCCCATTGATCTAGAATATTTAACCATATTTATATTTGGCTTTTCATTGGTTTACAGAGATGAACTCAATGCCATTGAATGTCTGCAGAATTTCACCCAGTGTGAACCCAGTGAAGCCCATGCCCTATTGCCTAACACGACACATTGTTTCTACGCAGAGATGTGTGATGTAGCGTCATTGAAGCCTGAAATTCAGAGGAGTGAGTAATTAAGAAGATGATACACTTAGAGATGTAATGGACCTTTCTAATTTATCCATCCATCATCTTGTGAATATCGGATTCTAGGATTAGCTACCCTCAGATCCGCCGAGTACAATATCCTATGATATTAAGTACTGGAAAATATTGCCATATGTTTCCCAGCACTGTGCATTTGAAATCAAAGCGTTAATTTCTCAATGGTGCATATTTATTACAGTATCTTCACATAGCGTCATTTGGGGATTCCAAGGTACCAGGAAATATAAGCCGTTATAGACAGGTCGGATGCGAGACATGGATGAGGTGAATAGTGCGTAGTATTATTACATCGCTGGGGGAAACCCCGATGACTGTTTTGATAATGACCTATAACGAGTGCAAACATGTAGACTGAATGTAGGGATGACTGTTTGAATATTTTGTAGATAATTGTTTTGTAAACGAAATGCTGGTAATTACGATCGCCATGGGCGGACAAATTATGTTGTTTATATTTTAAATCAGTTTGATTGAATTGGATGTGATTATCACCAACAAATCCAGTTTTGTCATTTCGGATATTTTTAATAGCCGTTTTGGGTTTGTGTTTGAACACAGCTATCAATTACTAGAAATAAGGAGGCGGAGTTTACCCGCTTTAGACCGTAGAGCTGGTTATGGTATTTTAACATGAGAACGGCACTACGCGACGGTAAGACAGTGATGGATTAAATACTGAGGCGCTTTAAGGAGACGTTCTCAGTAGTTGATGCAACAGAGTCTTACGGGACCACTGTGTAAGATAAGATTATGATGGTGGCCAAGGAAGATTGTTAAATAACGAGAACGGCCATAATAGAGTGCTGGGGAAACCAGTTCTATGATTCACTACCGCATGGTGCCTGATGCTAATTGCATAACTTGTGATCATCCTGGAATAACCCCACTGTGTTAATGATCAGGCACTAATACGTCATGACGTGTGGTAACCATCTGTCGTCGTGACTAAATGGAAAGCGTCCCATTATGAAAGTAATTACAGCAGTATCCTACTTGGTTGGTTAACACTCCTGTCGCAATAAACCAAAAGGAGTGGGAGCACAAAGTATGCGAGCCATGGCTGTTCATGAGTCTTGTCGAAGCAAGCAAAGTGACATTATCTGTCATGAGCCATCACTCCCAAACTGGTCCCCGCCAGTTCCACGATTGCACGACGAGGGAGCAAGGGCCCAAACAGAGTGCGAATTTTAAGGGGAAATCCTTGGAATATCCCAAAATGACGTCAGAGCGGAACCACTTTATTTGTATATAAGCTGGTGTCTGTTCTGTTTTCGGTTATCTTTTCACCATCAGTGGATCCGAGTGGTTATCTCGGTATTAGTAGTAGTAGTAGTAGTAGTAGTAGTAGTAGTAGTAGTAGTAGTAGTAGTAGTAGTAGTAGTAGTAGTGGTAGAAGGATCTTTATTCCCACTGGAGATCAGAGTGGTAATCTTCGTATTGATTACAAATTAGTATAGTAAGCAGCGTATAATTATTATCTCGTTAAAAGTTATCTCAATTGTTGTACACGCCTTCAATGCGGCCTGTGTAAAGTATAGTAATTAATTAAGGTATCAATTTTTGTATTACTTTCCAAGTCAAAGTGTTTTTAGTTCTGTTCAAATTTAAGTAAAGTGAAAGGAAGACCACCTTTCCCGAATCGCACAAAAAGTCAGATTTGGTTTAGGGAATAGATTTATTTCCAAGAGGATCGTGAATTCTTCAATCTGACGTCAAATGGCGTCATAATCAACTAAATGACATGTAGGATCACGTCATAAGTAAGCATGGCATGATGCCTCGATTTAGTCCGTCTGTAACGCTTAATAGTCCTACACGTTGTACGAATTGTATGTCTTTGCCATTTAATAAACACTCTGTTAAATATTTTAAAACTAATTTGACAGGACGCTGTTACTTCCCCTCCCTCTCTCTCACTCGCTCTCTCTCCCCCCCCCCCCCCTCCCTCCCTCCCCTCTCTCCCACTCCCTCCATACCATCCACGCATGCCTCCGCCCCTCACTCCTTCCTCTCTCCCTCTTTTCCTGCCTCCCTTCATCCCTTACTATCCCAGCCCCTCCACTCAGAGAACTTCAACAATAGCATCTGTCGGTTGGTCGCATGCATAGTCAACTGGAGGTATTTTGACAATTCGGATTTATGTAGTTAAAATAGTACGATTTAAATACATTTTAGTGTTAGACGATGCCGCATTCGACCCAGGTGCAATAGATGCCATAGATTTCAGGCCATGTTTAGAATTGGTTAACGCCGATTCCAATCCTGCTATACAAGAACAGTGAGTATCATAGAATGTCATTTAAATCATTTCTATGTTTAAAGACTCATCATCATCATCATCATCATCATCATCATGAGGTCAACATGCATGGTCTTCTGCTGACCTAGCACCGAGTGTTGATAATGGCGAGTCTGATGGAAAAGAATACTTTAAGCAGCGAGGCAAAAATTCTGACACATACTCTGGTGTTGTCATAGATCAGATTGAAGATATATATGTATATATATATATATATATATATATATATATATATATATATATATATATATATATATATATATATATATATATATATATATATATATATATATATATATTAGACTGAATGCAACCTTTCATGTACAGTTATGATTACATAAACTACCTTCCATGTACCGTGTGCCTGAAAGGCTCGAGACTCATGTACACGAAAGGTCAATACTGTCCTGTAAACAGAGTGTTGGTGAAATCTTTGTTATACGACGTCTGTTGGGTCATGCGGACATGAGGAAGGCCTGGATGTTTTGGAGTTTCTGTCTATTATTGTATTTCTTCTCAAAATGAGGATTTAGCATATCTTTTGTAGATTGCGTGGTGATTGCATTGAGGTCACTTCCTCACTCCAGAGTCAACATTTATGCTGACCGAACATGAATTTGTCAGCATAGGCTTATTGACAATGAAGAGGCAGCCGAGACATTTAGTTCCATAGAATTACTGTTCTATAACATTCGCTGTGTTGCACAGTACAGAAAATCATGACAGAGAGATATGATGTAAAGTGTACCTATATAGTAGCTTGAATATGAGATGGGCATGAAAGGTAGCATTTGTACCTGAATGGTAGGGATTTTTCATGTACACGAATTCAAGAACAACGAGAATGGATAAATTATAAGCATTTACGGGTACCTACTCAGTGCACTATAGGCAACCAATCTCGACACTCGTCGGCAGGATAGCTCTGATGCGCGCGCATGCGCACTACGCATCTTAACGGAAATAGCTCTCGTATAGGGCTTACATACGCTTACGCTCTACCCAGGGGTGGCGGCGTGCTCCGGGAACAATCCGGCATGGCCGGCCTATACCCAGCTTAGCTGCGACGGCCAGGACCCGTCCGGTCGATCCGGGCTACAATTTTAAGGCTCTCTGTGCTGGTGTGTCTTCCGGCATCCTTAGCACATGGACACACAATGATCATCTTTGCAGTGCCACATGTACAGACAATGCCGATGTGTTACACATATTGTATAGTGCATCATTGGAAATTATGCTGTCTAGCCATCTATGTTCAGTGAGGGTGCGTAGGTGTTTGCGGTGGCAGGTATCGAGCTTGTTTAGAGCTAGCTTTGGAGCCGCCCAGCTGTTACAGTTATACAGCATCAAGGATACGCAGGCTGCATTGTATAAACGTAGTCTTTTCAACAGGGGCATCATTGATCTACAGATCCATAGCTTCCAGACGGACTGGAAAGCTATGTTCCCCATGACGCAGCGTGTAGCTTTGTCAACAGTACTGCAAAGCAGTGAGCCCAGGATTTACTTTTTCCCCATGGTTCGCAACCATGCGGTGGATTGGCAGCTTCTTTAGTTCTATACTTTGTAGATATGAATATGTGGGTAAACTCTGTTTTGAATTCATCCAAAAAGAGATTCTCAATTTTGATTGCAGGTATTGGCAGATGTTCGTCAATGTGTTTCGTTTCCTCGTCTATGAAGTCCACATCGTTGGTATATTCCATTTCTCACGACAAACACAGTATTGGCACTGGGGTGGGCTGGGGTGGGGTGCGGTGGGAGTGGTGCATGAGAGCGTGCTGGGTGGGGAATTGGTAGGTGTTTGGTCTTGTGGAATGTTCCTGCACAGATTTCAATGCAACAGCAAGGTAACGGATGAAAAGTACAGGGGATAGACCATCTCCGTGTGGGGAGCCGATTGATGTCTCAAACTCTATAGACTTCGCTGACTTGACTCTTACTCTCAGCTTGGTGCCTGCAAGCAGTAGTCTCGCTAGCCATATATCATCTTCATTGCAACTGGCTAGGCCCAGTATATCTAGACCCTTTGAGCGTTTAATTGTGTCGAAGGCTCATGACGTGCCAATGCCCATTTTGTGGAAATCCCAGTGTTTGGATATGCCTACGGACACAATCAGGTGTTGAGCCTATACAATGTCTGGGCAGCTGCGTCCACGTTTGACGCCACTTTGACATGGTCCGGTTAAGTCGTCGATCGTGTATCGGATGTGGCACAGAGTAACATTGGATAGGATTTTCCGTCTGTATGCTTTTGAGGAGCACAATGGGCTGCAGATTGCCTGCGGCCAGATGGGTTCTTGGGCTTGGGTAGTGCGATAAGGTTCCCTTCACCTAGAGCGTAGGTGGGACGTCAGTGGTGCATAAATGCTGAATTGATTAAGCACATGATCGGTTTTGAGATAATGTCAGATGCATATTTGAATAGTTCATTATCCATACCATTAGGTCCAGATGCACGTCCATTTTCCAGGGCTGTAAGCGCCTTCTCAACTGCTGCTGTTTTAATCAGTGTTAGTAATCGCCTGGGGTCTCATGAGAATGGGTGCAAGACTCATCGTCATGGTCAGTTAAGGTATCCTTGAACCATTCTCAAAGCGCATCGGCTTTGCCCTGGTCAGTCCCGATAGAGTGTCCTTCAGAGTTATGTACAGTGTGTGGTGGTATATAGTCAGTAACTCACAGGCCTCGGGCTGCCCGAAACTTTTTGTGACAGTCATCTGTTGGAGTGATTTCATCTGCTAGGGAGTCTACTTGTTGAATAGCAGGATCATTTAAGCATTCGCTAATGTGGCACAGAATGGTATTCCCTTCCCGGCGTAGTTTGGTGCGGTCTCCACATTGGCCATTTTGATAGATGCACAGCCATAATGCTTTCTGCTCTGCTGACAGTTTCGCTACTAGAGGGTCGGTAGTATACATAGTTCGGTTGTTTTAGATCACCTATGGGGCTGGTAGCTGATGATTCCATAGATCTCAATATTTTCGTTAGGGCTCCGTTTCAATCGGAGTTGACGTCGATACCAGCAATCTGCTTCCGGAGGACCTTTTGTTTGGCATTTGAATGCCAGTGTCGCTGGTGAGCTTGGTAGGTTGCCGGTGACTCGACCCTTTTGTCTGGTATGGCGTCTATACATTAGATAGAGATGGTTCATCTGAAGGCGTGTAATGACTGGCTTATGGTCAGAATTGAGGTCTGTGCCTCCATAGGAACGAGCATCCCGAAGTAGGGGGTTTCCTTTTGTCTTACATAGTATGAAGGCTATTTGGTTGAAGACAGCTGTTGTAGCCTTAGAAGTTTTTCGGGATTTGCGATCAGCAATATGTCTGTTCCATGTTGTCCGGTGATGGCATGGGTGTTTGAAAGCCGTATTTGTGGCAAATAGGCCATTGAAACTAAGAAATGCCACGAGTACATCTTCGTTGATGCTGTGTGTGCCCTCTCCATACGATGCCATGCCTAAGCAAAGTCTTGAACCTTTTTCCGTAAAGCCAAGTTTACCCAACTTGGAGTTGAAATCTCCACACACGAACTGTTTCATGTAACTGGGATTGTAATGGCGGACGTCAGTTCTGCATAGAAGGAATCTAATATTGCTGGATTCTCTTTGGCCCTTTCGATAGTTGGGCCATATGCGTTGACTATGCGACACTTACAGGAGGTGCGTTTTCACATTGGCATAGCCAGGTTGATGAATGCAACGCGATCACTGATGTATCCAAAACTAATGACATGGGCCAAGACCCTTGGTCCGATTACGAAGCTTAAACCTGTTATGTGACGTGTTTTTGCTCCATGAGTACTGGCTTATGGCTTGCCCTCGTGTTATAGTGTTCACAGTCTGCACCTAAGGTTTGCCTCTTTGATGTTGCAGTCAGACCACATACATTCCATGTAGCCGCGGTAAGCTCCTCAGAAGATTGCATCATCAGAGGATGTCGAACACAATTTCTTGTTTGAAGAAGGTTAGACATAATCAGAGTGGCCTCTGTATGCGCATGTCAGCCCATAATCCTTGGCGGCGGGAGGGTGTGTGAAGGGAGAGAAAGATGACACCTTCAAAGCCGGTCTCCTCTGCCAGTACCAAATTTGTTGGGAAACTAAGCCACCATATGTATCTGCCATGCCTATAGTAGCATCACAAATTATTAATGCTATTAACGTGCATAAACTCACAGGAACCATGGCTAAGGCTTGATCATATGTTAAATTCCATGATTCATTTTTGTCATCCGTAGCTCACATTTTGAAATCCTTCATGTCGGATTTGAGTGTATGTGTAACTCTGAAAGCTTGCTTTCTCTCAGCCAAATCATTATCAATATCATTAACAGTAGAGTCCTAAGAATATAATTCTCATCACTCTCACATCTCGGCATTTGCCATCTCTTGTGAAGCTCTGTCGGTGACACCGCTGCATTACACAGTATTCTGACACTTGCCCCACAGCATGATGTTCAAAATGTTACGGTAGTCTAATTTTGAGGTTAGAATTGCGGTAATGTGCAGCTTTGTCGTTGTCCAAGCCTGCAGCAAAGAGTTTACTCTGGTACGAGTCTCAGAGTTGATACACGTTACAGTTTACCCATGCATAGTGGGTTGCTATTTCACTAACCAAGACACTGAAAGCTATGCCATATGGATTGACATCATAGCGGACAGCACTGTGAGATTTTGGTTTATTACGTAAACTATGACAGTGGGTTTTATTAGCTTCAGCTGGCACCATATCTCTCGATTGTTCACTATCACCCAATATGCGCACACGTGTTGATTGGTCATTTGCCTAGATATCATTAACATAGATCGTCTTCTGGCCTGATAACGTTTCTACTTGACCCATTCCTTGATGCGTGTACTTGCCGCTAAGCTTACCATTTTTCACATATCACACCCATATGATGAAAATCCAAGATTGAAATTGTACCTCTAGCAATCCAAAGTGTCTCAACAAATTCTGCGGTTGTGTTTTTATTGAAAGAATGTTGCTAGTCCAGCTTTCACGACATGCTCGATCGCATTTTGGAGGTTTTCTTTAAGACGGACGCTTCATTTTGAAAATAAGCTTGTACACTTGGCGATATTCTCTCACACTTGCTATTAATGATTGTTGGTATAGTAGCATAACTACCCCGATTCCCATTGATACGATGCTCATCAGTAGATGCTTGTTAATTTATGTACAAGTTATAATCTGTAAACTCTAGTCCTTTCTTTGAATGACTTTGGAAAAGACCCACATTCTTTGCTGTGATTCGTTAAGTTTGTTTCACGATTGCTTCAACAATACCGATCAAACCTGCATAGAGGTTAGTTAATCAGTAAGATGAAGCAGATAGTGTGCACATAATTTGCAGCATACAATGTTGACAACTTTAAAATTAATTTGTCTGGAATGTGTTTCTGCCTAAGTCAGCAACAACTTCCAGTCAAATTAATTTCAAATTAATCAAGAACTTTCCTGTAAGCTTGCTTTGAAGTTGAGTATCGGTGAAAAGGTTAATATAGACGAGACAAAAATAATAGACGGGACAAGAGATTATTTTGTCATTCCTTCTATTAGTAATACGAACCCAATATATTCTCAGAGAGTATTTCATTATGTACGTCATCCGAAACCATATTGTGATCTTTTCCCGATTTCCCTGACATATTAATTTTTTGTTGAGTGGTAAATTGAAATATCAAATGGAATCTAAGGTACATATGTAATTTCCTTAGCCCATCACTTTAAAGTGATGGCAGGATTCTTTCCCGGAAAGTTTCAACTATCTAGACCTAATAAATACAAAGATACGGCTATTAAAATTTCGTCAAATAGAGGAAGCTAAAGTTCTTTAAAGACAAAATGGTTAGGGGGTTCCCGGATCGTAACCAATAACCCATTTATTCTGTATCGCTTAAGCGGTGTTCTCAATAGAGAGTTACTCGGAAATAACACCATAGGCGATATCTTGGAAATCCAGATGTGAATGCAATTAATTGATAGACTATGACATTTGTTTTCCGTTTGCAGTTCTTTGTGCCAGATTTATATAAATAGCCTGAATATCAGGGATATAGTGGTCAAAATTGTGAATATCTGTTATCTTTCAAAAAGAGCAAAGGCTGGCAGTGTATTTTATGAAAAAGATATGGGCCGGTTCAAATCTGTGTACACCATCTTGAATATGGTCTACCATGAATACATCAATCATAAAATACCATTAAACCCAGATACGGTCGACCTCATTTTTAGCACTTAGAGCAATGTGGCGCCAAAACTATAAGCGCCGAATGTCCAGATGTCTGGTCTGACTCCAACGTAATGCTTACCTGTATTCCTACATAGCTGACGAACCCAGTTATAGATATGCCACGCCCATCTCTAGCCAAGCTCCACCTACGCTTTGACCGTGTTGGGATAGATCGAGCCTGGAACTCCCTGACTATCAATTTCCAGAAAAGTATACAGGTAAGCTGTTGAATATTTTGAAAGATGTTTGACTTGGGACACGCAACATACGGATTACAAAACCAAAACCAAATTGCTAGAATTAGAATCTTTCGGAATTTTCGAGGGGACTATGGAGGGATGTAACCCGGATGACTGACCGAGTTCGTCCTCGGACAGACACAGTCACCATACGGGCTACCTAACCAATCAAAATCAAACAAGTGCGCGCTGGTGCCTGCTCGGATGATGGCCAGAAGACCAAATGGGTCCCAGGACCCAAAAGACCCCACACCCCAACCTCCCCACTCCCCCCAAAGGGGCCGGGAGGTCTCTGACCTAAAGCCCCCCCCCTTGGGTGCATCAGGTCATAAGACCGTACGCACCTCCCCCGACCCAACACCTACCCCATCCCTTACCCACCCCTGTTAGGTCCAGGTTAGGCCATCCCCATTACACACGCCCAAGCATGAGGAGCAACAAAAAAAGCCATGGAAAAGAACAGCAACATGAGACAAAATCGAGAGACAACGATCAACACACACACACACACAGAGAGAGACACAAGCTAATGCACAAACCGACGTCACAAGAATTCACAAGAATTCAACAGAAACCATAAAGGCCAGGCGTGAGTCTAGACCCTAGCATTGGGAACTAGCATATAAACGCCTCAAATATTACAACACACACTTGGGACTGTTGCTACCTATGCCGCCCAGTCAAATTAATTTCAAAACATTCAAAAGCATGTTTATTAAATAGTAAAGACATACAATTCGTACAAGTCCGTCATTAATTAAGCGTTCGTGACGAATCTATGTCATTCATGGCGTCATTGATCATGGCGTCAGCCTACACGTCACGTAGTTGATTATGACGTCATATGATTGATGGATAAACGTGAAAGTTGCATTAACTATCATCGCCTATCAATGCATCCATATCAGTACACCGCATAAAAACACACCAAACAAGTGACGATATACAGACAGCCATAACCCATTTATTCTGTATCGTTTAGGTTGTTTTCTCAATAGAGAGTTAATCGGGAATAACGCCATACTTCAGTATGCCGTTATTGCTGATTAAAGCTATCCTGAAGCAATAACATTGGGAAAGTATCTGAAAATTTCAGTGGGGGCGTCTTTTTCTGAGCTGCCATTTTACTTTGATTTTAATAGCCGCCATTATTTGAGATTCTATTGTTCTGTCTGTCGTGCCAAGTGACCTAATCATCATTTCACGGTAGATCTCTATCATGCTTATGACACAGGCCTAGCTAATTGTACATCCATGTGCTAATGATATTGACAGCTCTACCGTAATTATTCAGAAAATTTGATAACGTTGTTGCTGCCTTAGTCAGCAACGACTGTCAATCGAATTGTTAGAAATATATTCAGAATGTCTCACTACATTGACAATCCTGCTGATTATTTTGAGAATAATTTTGTTGAAAGTTGTTGCAACAACGATTTTCAATCAAATCGTTCTGAAAGCATTAGATAGTAGGACATTCTGGTGATTATTTTGCAAATAATTTGAAGGTTCTGGATGGCCATGCAGTGTGGACCAGCGCCGGTGACTACAGCACATCGAGCTCCTTTCTCCTAATACTGCCTTGTGATTCGTCAAACCATGCTTTTCTCCTTCTCCCGAAAATTTTGTTCTGCAATAATTAGCCTACCTACAACATCTCTCCTCCTCCTCCTCCTCCTCCTCCTCTTCTGCCTCCTCCTCCTCCTTCTTCTTTTTCTTCTTCCTCTTCTTCTTCTTCTTCTTCTTCTTCTTATTATTATTATTATTATTATTATTATTATTATTATTATTATTATTATTATTATTATTATTATTATTATTATTATTATTATTATTATTACTAATGTTATTGTTGTTATTACTGTTGTGAGAGTTGGCAATATTATTATTCTCCTCTTGATTTATTTAATGTAATGTATTTGTATGTAAGTGGGAGACACGCTCATAAGACATGTCTTATTGTGCTCCCACATAGATTAAAAAATAAACCTTGTTTAAATCAAATAATTTGAAAGGAAGTTGTTGCTGCCATCGGCTGCAATAATTATTAGCCTGATTGTTTTAATTATTATTTAGCTTAACACGTTCTACGTTTACAAACGGAAAAACATTAAGAATCGAACATGTATACGCTTACTACACGCTATACAAGTAAATCAGCTTACCTCTGAGGCTAATAGTAGACTGACGTTTATTAGCGTTACGGGAATGGTTTTATACTGGACTAGGCGTGACAGCGAGAACAATAGAATCCCAAATAATGGCTGCTACCAAAATCAAATTAAATGGCGGCTTAGAAGAAGACTCGTGCCATTGAAATTTTCCAATATTTTCTTAATGTTATTGCTTCAGGATAACTTTATGTTGTAGTGAGAACGCGGCCCGAAGTATATTGAAGTGAGGTCAGCATGTCTGTTCAATCGTGTCAGCACTACAGCATGTTTGTATACGAATACTAAAATTAAGGTCGTATTATGCTACGCCAAGATCTATATCTCATTTTATAAACGTGTTGCTGTTGTAGACTCACATTAACAGCATTTTCCTGCATGCGCGATTTGATTGAAAATGCAGGCTTGACTGGACCGAACAATGAATTGGCGCGTCTCATGGCCCAGTTTCTGATTAATTGTGCAGCCCAGCTCGACGATCTTGGACCAACAAGCGAGTTTTATGTAAGCATTTCCAGAGTATCCATCCATCATCTGACATCGTATGACGTCATATTCAGCTCGGCGCGTGTTTGATGACGTCTCACTCATTACGTCATAAATGGTTCCATTTTAGACAGTCATCAAATCTCAAATAGTATGAATTGTATGTCTTTGTAATTCTTTGCTATTTAATAAACATGCTGTTGAATATTTTGAGGCAACAGCACCCAGTCAAATTAGTTTCAAAATATTCAACAGCGTACGTGTTTAGTTTTTTGGAAATATGATAGTCAGGGTGTTCAGAGAACGATCGATCCCAACACGAGCAAGGTGTGGGTGGAGCTTAGCTAGAGATGGGCAGGGCATAGCGAAGACCAGAAAGGTCCATTGTGCGGCCCATCTCGACGATCTTGGACCATCAAGCGATTTTATGTAAGCGTTGACACACTGTCCCCCACATTGTGGCCTGGCTGTAAATAAATTGAATTGAAATTCAATTGATAACATCAATAGAAAGATTCATTTCTAACTTTGCCCCGCCATTTCTAGCTAAGCTCTGCCCAGATTTTCCGCGTCTTTTAATCTATTTGAAACTTTGAAACCTGAATTCCCAGAATCTAAATATCATCTTAACTATACAGGTATGCATATGGCATAAACAGCTCCCAGTCAAATTAGTTTCAAAACATTCAACACAATGTTTATGAAATTGTAAATTTATCAAAGACATGCAATTCGTACAATAGTGAGGATCTGTTCGATTTTCATGACAGAGTGATAAGTCATTGTGAATGTGATGTCAGCTAACTAGTGACGTAATTGATTATGACATCACCTCCTCCCTTACATCTAGTATATTCGATACGTTATAAAAAGGCGTATTTAGCCTAGGGATGGAGGTTAATAATTCTTGTTCCTACAAAAATAACTCAGCTTCAAAATCTTTAACATTATTTTTAATGTCTAGATTAGGCACATCCCTGCCTAGTCGGGCGCTTAAATGTTAAAGGAGGCATTGGGTGAGGTCAAGTCTTGGTATTAGTCGTAGTGTTGGTGCAGCAGAAAGACCTAGCGAAGTACGCATCAACAACACCCAGTAAAATCAGTTTCAAAATAATCAACTGCTTACCTATATAGGTACGTTTAAATTGAGATTCTGGCAATTCACTGTTCGACGTATGTTAATCGATTCCACCGTGTGTACCAAGTGGGCGGAGCATAACTAAAAATAGATCCCTCTATTGATCTATTAGACTCTTATCCTAAGAGTGTAGTTTAATATCTTAAACAATCGGGATTTTTAGTGTTTCACGATTTTTCGATATTTTTATTTTCATGACGTAGAAAATTGCGATATCATATCGTATCGTGATATATCGGAATATCGAAAAATCATGCAACCCTCCTCTTATGAAGCTGCTAAAATTTCAGCAACATAGTTATAATCCAGAGACGACAACGTCAATGTAAGCCTAAGGCTCGTGCAAATATTGTTTTCTCTATTCGCTTGCAGGATTTCACATCAGGACGATGCACTATGAGACTGTACGGAGATCCACATGTTGTAACATGCAATGTTACGTCCCACACTGCGTGCGCTGCACCAGGACTTCAAACATATCTGAATCTCTTCTTTATAACCATCACTGGTGTCAACACACAATGGAGGGCAACCTCGCGTTTAACCGTTCTAACAGAGGTATACATGCGCTGTTTGAAATATTATATGTATGTTTAATACCATACCGTATCAACAATAAAGACGATGCCGGTATCCACGACGACGACGACGACGACGACGACGACGACAATGATGATACACGTTATATTTTTGTGTGTTCTTGTGGTGATGCAAATGATGATGATGATGATGATGATGATGATGATGATGATGATGGTGGTGGTGGTGGTGGTGGTGGTGGTGGTGCTTGCATATGCTTGGCTAAATCTTAATTTGTATATGTTTCTCCAAACAGGTCACGATAGAGTTCAAGTCATTGGTTCCGCCACATGCGCTAACAGCCCGGTACAAAGCTGAAAATTCATCCTTGCCTACAGGCTTCGAATTTAAAGCCAATTCAATCTCAGGTTTGCTATCCATCCGTATTATTGTGCACTGGAATCTATGCAGCGTTGATGCGATAGAGGTGCATCGCTGACTTTCAAGTAGATATAGGCTAGCAGATTTTACCGATTCTGGGGGAAAATTCCAATGTTATCGAAATCTGTGTATTCTTACTCCCCCATCGCCATATTATCACAGAAAAAATGTCCTCAGCGATATCCATTGAGGTAAATTTTTTACGCGACACAGACATTTTTTTAATTTTTGCGTTCTTAGAAAACGTGATTTTGGGTGTAGTCGAAGGGAAATCCTCTTTTCGCACATACACTCCTTCTAGGACTACATGGCGGAGAATGGGAATAATTATCGTACATACAATATTCTATCGAACAGTGAAGGAATTATTTGGTTCCATTATGTCAACGTGGCAAAACGCCAGATGGCCGCAAGTATTTTCGCTAAATCCTACACTTATCAGTAACCACAAATTTGTCGCATGCTTGCGATCACACAGATTAATAAAATGAACAGAATGAGTATAAAATACTGACTAACGAATGAAAACACATATTTAAGTGTTCCTATTAAGAATCTCATATATGTATTTAGGAGAATGGGCAAATATTGTAATTACTTAGAACTGAAGAGTTAGTGTGTAATACAGAATAGTCGCCTGTTCTCGACTATCTTTGATTAAACTGTAATATATTATTTGAGAGCTTCATCATGATCATCACAGTCTGCAGTATCGAGCCTGTTGTCACATGATTCGCCATGGCAACCACCACATGCAACAAAACATTTTAACCCAGACTTGTGACATGGACACTGGTTTGTTGCAACACATTGTTTTTTATTAGTGATTTTACAATCGCAATGAATAAATTTCAAAACATCTGCAGGTGCAGCATCTAAAGCTGGCATAGCTGGGCGCATAACATTGTTCTCTAGTTTTCAATCCCATTTATAAGGATTGAGACATTTGTTATTGAGTTCGGCCCAGTGGATACTTTGCAAATGGACTCGAAGGCTGCGGTAATCAGCTGCTGGATTATTTGGGGGCAGTCTCTTAGGGTCAATTTTATTACAACGTACAACCATTGCTTGATACCGCGTGTGTCTTAACGAAGTTGATGATTCATTATCCTTCCCTCCATAAAGTTTACAGAGATGTAGATACCGGCATTACCGATGTCCTAAGTCCCTGTATAAGCCAATTCACAAGCTAAAGATGCAGCATGTCATGCTTAGGCACAGCCTTCATCAGGTTTATTCCTTATGCAAAGGTAAACGAAGTCGTATCGCAAGCACTCTATCCATGTGTGAACAGTATATTGTCACACAATACCGGATACATCACGTTATGTGCTTGGAGAATGCTGTACACGTTCAGCTTTTTATTCTGTGGGCTTACTTTCGTCTCTTAAATCAGAAATATATCAGCCATATAAGCTTCCCAGTGGTGAATCACGATGACTGCATCGTCCATCATTGCATTTAATGATATGTTCCTTAGATTGTACAAAATCTCGCCAGAAGTTTTCTTCCCCATGTTCGGGAAATGCCTCTTGATTCTTGTGAGACCTTGATATAGCAGTGAGTCTGCTATCTGCAGACATTGTTCCAGACTTGCTTAGATGTTCCTGGAACCTTTATGGATGGGCCTTCGTATCAAATACGATGGAGAATCCAACCACCATCTATTACTGGCATACTCTCCTTCATAGCATTATTTGCTTTGTGTCTGAAATTGGTAAGATATTCCTTAATCTCCCTACCTAATTCCGATTTATCTGGCTTGTGTATGAAATTATCTTTGAACAGCGATGTAGGTATCGATTTAGGTATCGATGAAAGCTCACACTTAAAATATGAGGTGACGTCTTCAGACTTTCGTTTTGCATGTGCCGTATAGCGCATGAATAAAACACTAGACTCAATTTGGATATTTTATTCCCAACCTTGATATCGGGCTGCAGGTCGTTCAATGCCAGTACTTCCTGAGATCGTATTGTGTGAGTATCGCTAAAGGCCACACCGTCAAGTGATTGCTGGATCTTCAAACCCTCTTGTTCATCCATATCACAGTTGATTCTGTCATCATCAGTTGCCGTTGGCCCGGTGGCCACTGATCTTAGCTTGGACACCTCGTCATTGAATGGGTTGTGCTGTTCAAACCAATTAAGGAATTTTTCTCATGTCTGCAGAGTCTCGCTTGCACCTAGATTGTCCTAGTTCTGTGTGTTGCTCGCGTATTGCATTGCGCCGATTCGTTAGGCTGGTCATCGCCTCATGAACAGCTGCACAGTGATGCAAGCTATAGATCCATTGATGCCTAACACTTTTAGTTAAGCCACGGCCATGTTTCAGACGTCCCTGCGCTTTCATTGATCTAATAAGAAGTTGGTCTATGCATAAGTCAGTCCATAACCCAGCCCAATACCTATCACTCCTGTGAACTGCACGATGATCTGCCGAGAATTTTTGGTACAACCACGGATGTTGGCTTGGGGGGTCCCTAATCATTTGCAAGTAAAATCTAGCACATTTGGCATAATTAATATGCCCAGAGCAAGCGAAAAGATTCAGTAGTTTTCCAATAGCCGTGAGATGTCCTTATCAATCCTCGACCCTCTCGCAATGTATGAACTCGTTAATGATGCTTATGTAATACATATACAAAATACAAAATACAATACTTGGCTGTACATGGCTCTGTCTCTAAGTTTGCCTTGTGTTTAAGAATACATTGGTCTAATTCTGCCAGTTCTTCATAATCAGAAATCTCATTGATTGTTATAGAATCATCTTCAATAACACAACAAACCATTTCTTCCAGGTTGTTTACTTGATCGATTGTTAATCTATCTGCGTTTAGTGAACATTCAGAATTGAATAGTTCGACATTTGTTGGTAACACACCAGAAATCAATTTAGTCATAAGCGCAAGGCTCTGGAAATCGCATTTCCTGTCAAGATATGATTAATTGTGCTTGGTCCATAGAGTTGTCCCAGGGAATCTGTAAGACCTGGCCCTTTCATTACATTACCAACACTACTGCATGCGCCCATAAGAAGGTGGACTCCACAAAGTCGACGGACTACCCGGTTGAGATTTTTTGCGTCAAGCATTTCTACTATTTTTCGCCAGAGTGGCTTG
Source organism: Chaetoderma sp. LZ-2023a (assembly GCA_034401795.1). Taxonomy (NCBI): domain Eukaryota; kingdom Metazoa; phylum Mollusca; class Caudofoveata; order Chaetodermatida; family Chaetodermatidae; genus Chaetoderma; species Chaetoderma sp. LZ-2023a. The sequence goes on from CM067371.1 coordinate 44,653,606, forward strand.
TCAAATGTAATGGATTGCAATGGGTTGCATCAGTGTGCAGGATTGATTGTGAATGTATCAAAATGTAGAGTACAATTCTCTTCATTTTCTAAAAATATCCTGTTCAATATATTATCATGAAATTATCAGCTCTACGAATTATCTGAAGCCAGGGCCGCGCTAAGATTGCAATATTATCAAAGCCTGTCTTATGCTGGTGGATTTTGATCGTAGATTTCTCTATTATCACATAGAAATAGCTTGACAGCAATTGGAGAATGTGACAAGATATTGTCAGAATTATTATGACTTAGTGTTTCTATTGGCGGCCATCGTGGAATTTTTCCATGTTACCTATAACAAAGCTCAGCAATTATTGCATTGCCAGTTAGGGTATTGTATCTTCGAATATATACCAGTTCTCAGCAGTATAATCCAGAATGTCAGAAATTTATCCCTGCCTTGGTCTAATCCACATAATGGCATTCTGCAAGAAGGAAAAAATTAGTAAAATTTCAACGTGGTGTAAAAATTTTCCTCACGGTATATCGACCGGGACTTTCTTCTGTGATATTAGGGACATCGGTGACTAAAAATTAGCAGAAATCTATAACATTGGAATTTTTTGCCCAAGTCGCTCAAAAACCGGCTCATTCTATTCCAATATGCAAATAAGCGGTTCTATGCAATGCTCTATTTGCAACTACATATGGTCCCTACATCTCTCTCCGCCCACCTCATCCCTCATCCATCCCTCTCCCTCTCCCCCTCTCTCTCTCCCTCTCTCCTTCCCTCCTTCCCTCCTTCCTTCCTTCCCCCTCTCTCTCTCCCTCCATCCCTCCCTCCCTCCCTCCTTCCCTCCCTCCCTCCCTCCCTTCCTCCCTCCCTCTCTATCTCTCTCGCTCGCTCTCTCTCTCTCTCTCTCTATCTCTCTCTCTCTATCAATCTCTCTCTCTTTCCCTCCCTCTCTCTCTCTCTCTCTCTCTCTCTCTCTCTCTCTCTCTCTCTCTCTCTCTCTCTCTCTCTCTCTCTCTCTCTCTCTCTCTGTCATTATCTGTCATCCATTGTCCGTTGCGGATACTACTACCATCTACCCTGCCAGAACTACTACTGCTATTACTACTACTACTACTACTACTTCTACTACTACTACTACTACTACTACTACTACTGCTGCTGCTGCTGCTGCTGCTGCTGCTGATGATGATGATGATGATGATGTTGTTGTCTTTACAACTATATAAGAAACTTCAATAGCAGACGACAACGCGATAAGTATTGCACAATGATGTAAGCAGAAGTCGTCTTTCAATTTACTTAGATTAAATCTTTTTAAATTTACCCCCGTCACCTATATTATAAAGAATTAGTAAATTAATAAGACTTATCACTCTCAGAATTGCGCTTTCAGCTAAATGGTGAACATTAATTTGTCAATTGCAATAGACCTTTCCACGTTTAACTATGCCCCGCTCATCTCAAGCTAAGCTTCACCAACACACACACCTTCGTGTTGGGATCGATCGATCTCTGAACTCCCCGACTATTAATTTCCAGAAAACTATACATGTAAGCTTTGAATATTTTGCAACTAATCTGACTGCGCCACGTCAAATTAGTTTCAAAATATTCGACAATCTCATTATTAAATAGTGAAGACATACAATTCGTACAGTAACGCATAGTCCGTCTTCAATTATGCGATCGTGACGTACTTACCTACGTCATTCATGACGTCATAATGACGTCATTGATTACGATGTCATTCTACACATCCCATAGTTAATTACGACGCCATATGATGGATGGATAAAGTGGAAAGGTCTATTAATAATATGGTAATCTTGAAAGTCGCGAGTATGAATGCTATTTCCAATGTTTTATTTTAACCTCCGCATAAAAATTTCACTGTTTGGCAACCATTTTGGATTTTAAGCCATACGGTAGTCATTTTGGATTTTAAAAATTGTTTCGCTAAACTGGGCATGCTAGATAGATGTGACTACACTCTTAGATTGTCTACAATGGTCAATAATTAGAGGAACCATTTCTGATTTTTATCACATCCCCTTCAAGTGCGTGGGGTCATACTAAGCCATATGGAAGCCATTTTGGATTTCAAAACTTTTTTATTCAAATTCGTCATGCCTAAATGCATGTAACTACACATTTAAATTGTCTAGATCGGGAAATATCAGACGAACAGTCCGATTTCCATCCCTAAATGGGAGCATTTCGCCAAATTTTATCAATAATCGATCTTCAACATCAGATTTCCCGGAGAAAATTAGCACACGATCAATTACAAACAGTAGGTGAACAAATATTCCTTAAAGAGCGCAGTACTGTATTACTGTAGAGCAATCTTACATATATCAAGAGAGTTTGGTCATTGCAAAACAAAGTACTGGTGCCAACGGTTTAAGAACCCTTGCCACACTAAAGTTCAAAAGGTATCAGCGTTGACGATGCAACTGCAAAATTTATCATTTATCGACATAACCACAGCATAACGCATATAGCATACTCTGTCTAGTGGGTCAGTGGATCCTGACTGAAATCGTAAGCGAAATGTCTGGTTTTCTCTGTGAAACAGTGGCCAATTCTGCTGTCAACGTAGTAGTAGTAGTAGTAGTAGTAGTAGTAGTAGTAGTAGCAGCAGCAGCAGCAGCAGCAGCAGCAGCAGCAGCAGCAGCAGTCACGTCGAAATATTATTCAATTCTACAGCAATCGATAGAGTGTTTTTGAATCACCTGGGTACCCGCGTTGAACTGATCTGGCCTCACACAGGAGTAATCATTATTATAAATAATTGGGGTGGAGCGATCTACCAGTTCACAATGAGGGCGTCACGAGCAGTCATGAACACGGGAACCGGTATTTTAATCGATGGCTGTCCGCCAGGCCATGCTCTATGTAAGTTTCATTTTATTTAACTAATTTATTCAACTATATGTTCGTGCATGGGTACGTATTTAGAAATTTAGAGACTGTTCATCAGCTCGAACGTACGTTAATGTGTGAATGCGTTGCGATTGCGTGCATGCGTACGTGCTTGAGTGTGTACGCGCATGAGTGTGCCCATAGATGTGTGTCTTCACTCACTTCCCGTGTATACGCTATGTGTTTTTGTATTTGTTTGAACTGCTGTAAGCGATGCCGACGGAATTGTATCTTCAGCTTAACTCTAGAATAAGTCGGCCGCCCCCTCCGATTGTCTGGTTCTTTGTAGCGCTATGGCAACGCCTCGTATCGGAGCAGTAGTACATACACTATTGTCAAATGTCTATATAGAATCATTACTCCTCCAGGAACTCCCTTCTGGAGGGGGTTCTGTATGCAATCATATGTCACCTTCATTTGACAGTATTTTATGTTAGGGCATGGTATTAGAAGTACGAAAATCCAGGGTAGACATTCTGAATCAGGTAGACAACGTTTTCTACCATGCTTTTATATTCAACCATATTCGGGATTATGTTATTTTAACTCTGGTCTTATATCCAATTTTTAATCAGATTTATGTAAGATCCATCCAAATTATTATCAGTGGAGTGGAGGGAAGTATACTTTTCTGAACGTTTTAGATAATATAAAGGTGTATTCTGATGTAAATTTACAAGAATCTGGAATTTTTTGATGAAAAATCGTTTCCATTTTTAATTCAGCCACTCGGAATATATAGATTTATCATATCTTCATGCACGTGATTCATGGCGAGTTCTCTTATTTGTTCTGGTCCGACTGTAATAGAGTTTGGGCGGTGATGACCGCTTAATTATTTTTATAAACAGCCAACGGAACTTATACGTCCACTTTAGCACTCTATCAAACTGACCACAAATGGCTTCTTGCGGTGATCGTGAGAAATGTCCCTTTGCATTAGCTACCCACCGGAGAACTTGTTTTGAAAGTTTACCACTGGAATGACTGGTTGAATAACCGATCCTATAATTTCAGTAGTAAATTGCAAAAAAAACAAAACCCAATGGTCTCTTGGACGGCAATTAGACATAGACATTTTCTCTGATAATGGATTTTTCTGTATATGACGTCATACTTATTTAGGTCATATGTGGCTGGACGTCACAATCAATGTGTAATGAATGACGTATCTAGCTACACCAGGAACATTGAATAGCCAGTCAAGTATGCGAATTGCACGTCTTTACTATTTAATCAACATGCTGTTGAATATTTTGAAACTAATTTGACCTGGGGTTGTTGCGGCCAGAGGCACCACACCTTTAAAAGCACCCTGTCAAATTAGTTTCATGATAGTCATCAACTTACCTGTATAGTTACCTTGAAATTGGAAGTCTGGGAATTCATTATTCAGCGTATATATATACATCGATTCCAACAAGCAAAAAGGGGTGGAGCTTAGCTAGAAATAGGCGTGGCATACATAGAAATGGATCTCTCTATTGAAACTGTCATGGGCAAATTGAGCATTACATGGCTAATACCACTTGGTAATGCTGGGCCCACACAATATGGACCAATTGTATTAAGAGACCACCCATATTTATAGGTCACACATTTTAACAAGGCCAACCATAGATTGTTGCCCTGAATACAATGTACTCGTCCTCTGACGGAGGGAGGATAATTAATACCACCTGCTAATGGACATTTTCATGTTGTCTATCGATCATATTACGTCATATGATGTCATAATCAACGACGTAACGTATAGGATGACGTCATAATCATGACGTCATGACTGACTCAATTTAGTCCGTCTTAAATGCTTAATAGTCCGACACATTGTACGAATTGTATGTCTTTGCTATTTACAAAACATGATGGTGAATATTTTGAAACTAATTTGACAGGGCGATGTTACTGCCACAAGCAGCAACAGCACCCAGTCAAATTGGTTTCAAAATAGTCAATACCTTACCTGTATAGTTTTCTGGAAATTGATAGTCAAGAAGCCCAGAGATCCATCGATATCAACACGAGCGCGGTATTAATGTATTAATATACCATCCGGATTCAGTGACCGATTGACTAACGTTAGGCCTATGGAAGTCATTTCAAGCAACCGCCACCAAGATGTGATTTACTTGGGCAGAATTGTGTGTTTTTCTAACAAAATCCTTTAGAATGTTTAACACCGAAATTTCAATATCTCAGATAAAAACAACTATACGAATATCTTTTTAATACTTTGACTGGTAGCCCACCCCACCCTACCCACCTACGTGTTGCTATCATGGACCTCTCTATTAAGTATTGCAACGACAACGACTGTCAATGTACGCCCATCATCTTCTCTTATTGTATTTAACCCTTTCATGAGGAGGCCGCCAAAACCGGCCTCTACAGTGATCTTGAGGATGTTAATTTGCAGGTCAAGAGATCGTTTTTGAAAATTCACGATAATTGAGCCAGTCATTCCAATAGTAACTCTTCAAAACAGTCGTCTATTGGCCTGCAAATAGGCACTCAATATCCAAATATATTTTTTCATATTCTCGACTCAATTTTGGTAATACAGGGTTAATAAAGTATGAGGACGACGATGATGTACCATGTCTGTTTAACCTTTCCCGTATTGTATTATAGTATGATTCACATTTGTTGCATTCGAGATAGGGTACAAATTACAGACTTGTTACAAACAGTCTTGAGGCGTACTATGTGTGTGGTAAATTTCAAAACAAAAACATGCATAATAATATTGTAGAGGGCGAAAAAGTAGAAAAAGTTCGCTAACAATAATGGATCCATCTAAAATTAAAGGCTTGACTTCTTCGAAACTACACCTCTAATGTAAGAACCGGTCATCTTCTTACGTTATCACAACGACTAGACTGTTACACAGACTCAACTTCTGAGACCAGACAGACCGGGACCCAGTCTATCTCCGTAGCAGACTGTAAAAGCAACACTGGATCGTGAAATCGCTAAGTCAATGGCTACTCAATAGGCCCCTACTTACGTGATACATTTCTCGATCTCGTATCGAAAGAGAACTCGTGGGATACGAATGAATAATGGATGTGTGATTATCAGTAGTATCCTTTTGTCTTTAATCCATTCGTGGGAATAAATCCATGTAGGACCAATGCAATTATGTAGCAGTATTGATAGACTACCAATGTTCCAAATTTCCAGTCATAACTGCTGTCAATAATATTGTAGCAGATTGTTGAATACAGAAATCAACCGAAAGTGTAGGCCTATGCATGTGCTAAGTTAAGATGGTCTACAGGAAATTCGGTCACAGAATTTCAACCATATGGTTAGATAGGTATATTAATACGCTAGTGAATTAATGGATTGAGGTTAAAAAAAATTTTACCATGAAGCAATTTCGTAGTGCACAATTTCATACCGAAAATTTGCTAAATTTCTGGTGATTCACAGTTTCAGTGCCCTATTGTCTGTAGTATGTTTAGCCCCCATAATTTCACCTACGTAGACTTGAGCCTTAATATACTAGGTATATTGCGAATCTAACAAATTCTAGATGAAATAATTTTATTAGGCAAAAATTGGCTTAAATGTTAGGGTGTTCGTGCTTATCGGTGCCCTACTGTCTGTATGTAATATGGTCGGCTCCAGAACTTCCCTCACATAGACGTAGAGGGATTTGAATACGATAGTTATATTGGGAATTAAAAAAAATTCGACCGTGAAGTATTTTCGTAGTATACGATTTCATCGCGTAAATTCGTTTCAATTTTGCCAGATCTGCGGATTTTCAATGCCCTACTATTACCTGTCTGCAATAGGTTTGGCCAAATAATTTCACAGATATGGTTAGATAGCGATATGAACACGCTAATGAATCTTGAGTTTTCTACCACGTAGTAATTTCGAAATATTCAATTCAGTAGCCACGGACAGTTGTCAAATGCCAACAATTTACTATATTCGGTATCGGAATGTCTGTTCTCGATTTGTAATAATTTTTTTTATATATGGATGTATATAACTCAATATGAGCTAGTGCTTTTGCACAATTCTACCATCAAGTAATCTCATCGTAGGTAGTTACATATTCGCCGTATGGCCCCATTATAATATGGTTGGTTCACATTCACCACATTCAGATAGGTGTCGGTATGTCCTGGCATATCGCTCATATTTATTATTCAGCGTATATATAGACATCGATCTCAACACGCAAAAAAGGGGTATAGGTTAGCTAGAAATAGGCGTGGCATACCTAGAAATGGATAACTCTATTGAAATTGGCATGACCAAATTGAGCATTACAGGGCTAATACCACTTGTTAATGCGTGGTGCACACAATATGGACCACTTGTATTAAGAGAGTCCCCGTATTTATAGGTCACATTTTAACAAGGACAATCATAGATTGTAGACCCTTGCCATCCCGAACGCAAATACACCTTAATACAATACACTCATCCTCTAACAGAGCGAGGGTAATTAATACCACTTGCTAATGGGACTTTTCAGGTTGTCTATCCATCATATTACGTCATATGACGTCGTAATTAATTAAGTGACGCATAGGATAACGTCATAATAATGACGTCATGACTGACTCAATTTAGTTCATCTTAAATGCTTAATAATCTGACACGTTGTACGAATTGTATGTTTTTGTTATTTAATAAAAATGTTGTTGAATATTTTGAAAATAATTTGACTGGCCGCTGTTGCTGCCATAGGCAGCAATAGGACCCTGTCAATTTAGTGGCAAAATATTCCACGGCTTACCTGTATAGTTTTCTTGAAATTTATCGTCTAGTAGTTCAGAAATCCATTGATCCCAACTCGATATATTCCGAATCTAACAAATTCTAGATGAAGTAATTTTAATACGCAAAATTTAGCTTAAATGATGGTGTATTCGTGGTTTTCGGTGCCCCACTTTCTGTAATATGGTCGGTTCCAGAACTTCGCTCAGATAGACGTATAGGAGTTTGAATATGCTAGTTACATTGGGAATTTAAAAGAATTCAAACGTGAAGTATTTTCGTAGTATGCAATTTCATTGCATACATTTGTTCCAATGTTGGCAGATCTGTGGTTTTCAATACCCTACGTCTGCAATAAGTGTGGCTACATAATTTCACCCATATGGTTAGATAGGGATATGAATACGCTAATGAATCTTGAGATTTCTACCACGTAGTAATTTCGTAATATTCAATTTATTAGTCACGGACAGTTGTCAAATGCCACTATATTCAGTATTAGAATCTCAGTTTGTAATCAATTTTTTACATATAGCTGTGCCTTTGCACGATTCTACCATCAAGTAATTTGGTAATATGTTTTTACATATTCGCCATATGGCCCCATTGTAATATGGTTGGTTCACATTCACCACATTCCGATAGGTGTCGATATGTCCTGACATATCGCTCATAATGGGTTCGGCCCAGAATATCACCCATATGTTTAGATAGGTATAGGCATAAGCTTACGACGTAGTGAGATTTAAAAATTTCGTAACGTAAATAAGCTCAAACTTAGGATAATTCATGGTTTTCATTGCAATACGTTCACCCCCAAAATTTCACCCACAAATACTTATAGGAAATATGCTAGTTGTATTCCGAATTTAAAAAAATTCTACAGGAACGTAATTTCATAGTACACAATTCAATACCGAAAATTGGCGCAAATTCTGTCAGATCAACGATTTTCTGTACCACACTGTTTGCAATAGGTTCAACCGCAGAAGTTCACCCATATGGTTAGATACGTATATGAATACGCTAATAAAGTATCAAAGGTTTAAAAGATGTTTACTATAGATTAATTTCGTCATATGTAATTTAGTAGTAGCACACCATTTTCAAATTCCAATAATGTACTATATTCGGTACCAGAATATCTTTACATGCCTTGTAGCCAGTTTTCGAACATAAGGCCATGTAGAACTCACTATGTTCTCGTGCTGTGCGAAATATTGTTCTAATTCTACCACCAAATATTTATTATAGTAATGTGTTAATATTTCTATATATCCCATATTATTAGCCGCGTGTACTGGTAGAACCTGACTTATCAGGCTGATACCCTAACATTTGCACATATGGTCTACAAGATCGTCATCATTGCAACGGTTGAGGCCAATTTTGGCCTTTTTGTCTAGCAAAAATATTTGATTTAATAGTTTGTCACTGTTTCCAGTAAAGATCTCGTTTAATAGGTGACATAGATATGATAGCTAAACGAAACAGATCACGATGTTTCCCACTGGGTCTTCAGTCAGAATGTTTTCTACTATATCATTTTCGTTGGAGAAAACTAGGTTCACGGTATTGGTTTATCCTGGCCACTTAACTTTGTTGAAAAGTTTATCTGTCGGTACAGATCGTGGCCCTGTATTGCATCAAAAATATACTTGCTGTGTGCATTTCACTAGCATTGCAGTGTATATTTCACCAATATATTTCCGGGTAATAAGCTCTTCACGTCTGTTTAAGAAGGTATCAAGATTTAGGTTTAAAATATTCTTTACAGGTTTTCTTTAATATGTTTGAATGGGTGTCCGGGTCTGTACTGCTTCTTGCGCTGATTTTCTACTGACTGGATTGCCAGCTCTGTTGATTTCTTTATCTTTACAATTTGTTGATACCTAATGACCCAAATTTGATCTGTTACACTCTGTTGATGCAGTAGTGCAATTTTCTCATCAATGGCTGCTCTTAATTGTGTCTGTTCCTCTCTCTGTTAAGGAGTTTGGCCTGGAGAAAAAGGATGTATGGAAGAATTGTTGGACTGACCAAAAATATAAGCTGCTTTTGCCAGCCCATAGCTAATACTGCCCATATCTTTTTGCAAGAAATATTCCTTCTTTTGTGTTTATTGTATGCCTTTATATAACTTCATTTTTTTCATGAAACAGTTGAGTGTATTCTCAGAATTATAATAACCTCCGGGCACGCTATTTACCATTGATACCTTGCATCAATATGTGTACTTGTAATAATAGTAGCTACGCTATTCATACTTCAAAATAAAGCCTGGCTATCCTGGATTCTTGAATGTTCCGAATAGGTATTGTGATTCCAGTAGATTCCGAATATTGACTACATATGCTACCACCCCACCCCTGCCCATTATTTTCAGTTTGACAAAAATTATGAAACACAATATTTCATTAGCTCTCATAAAATTAACGAGTCTTATTAGTGTCTATACGAACATCGAAATTCGAAAATGATTAACCCAAGCCATAAAAGTTATTTTTATTTGATCGATGTATCAATTAGCCAGAAATAAACATCTTTAAAATGATTTTTCAGCATTGACAATATCGGCGCCTACTAAAATGACTAACATGATATAAGTGCTGGTGTTTAATAAGCACCAGCTACACGAAGCTAATCTGTATAACCAGGCCATAGGAGTTGATTCACAGAAGATTACCAATGTTTGTATTTTGCTAGTATGTTCAATGATACATTAGGAATGATTGTAAGGCTAGAAATCACCAATACCCGCTAAGAGCGTCACTAAAATATCAACATATGATGAAACAAGCTAACTTCTCACTCCACGCTCTATAGCTATACACAATTAGCCTTTCATATTCAGCATTGTAAAATGCATGCTTGCAATACAATCACAGAAATGAAGTGGTACAATCCCTACCATAATGATATACAATGTTAATCCTGACAGTGGATACAGGGAAAGTTGATGTACAGTTTGAGAACAGTTAATGAATGTTAAATTGCTATTTTAGACAGCAACCTTGAGTAACATTATTTCCAAAATGAACACCTATTACCTACGTAAAATATAATTGGATTTAGGAATTTGAAATATCAGTCATATAACGGCTTTATGATTGTCTAACATATTTCTTTTATCTTCACTGTTATGAGTGAGTTAGGGATCCCTCTGGCGTCCATGTCAAGTAAGAGTGGCGTATTACAAGAGTTCCAAAAGGGCCGATATTCCTCCAGATTGTGTGATTACAGACAGCATGTACCATACAGAAGAGTCTATCAAAAAGGAAGTAACGGTCATGGACACTTTCTAAATTATTGCTAAACAGCATTGCAATAGGATACATTAATGCAGAATGTGAATGCCAAACAAAGCCCTCGTGGAATGCATTCAAATCTCTAATCATACATTAAACGTGAAGATAGTAGGCTTTCCCACAGTGTTACAATTTCCTGTCAGAGAATGTCAAACAGTGTTTACCAAGAATTTTAAGAACATTTGCAACCAACTTCAACAGACACAACTAGTAATATAATTTGTTTATAAGGTTGCTCGTGAAATACTTGTGGAATATTCAGCAGTTCATAGAATTGGTTCTTTTCCTGGGAAATTTCCATTTGATCAAAAAAAACCCGTGGCGTAATTTGTAAATGCATGCGTGGAAGTGGGGTAGAAACCATTTGACTTCAGAACCATGTCTTTGGGACAAATGTTGTACAACAAATGATAGGTGGTTCAGCTCATGAGCGCTCTTTAACAGGCTTGAATTGTATAGCATTGAGAAATTTAGAGAGGTCCTGAATATACCCAGTCAGTTAAAACAAAGTGTGTGACTGTGTGTCTGAGAAGGACCAGAGGTTAAGATGAGATCTTATGAAAGAATTTGAGGACTCCTCACAGACTATGCTTACGGATTTTGAGGAGGTTAGGACAAATGGATGTGCCAAGGCTAACACATTTGCATATTGGGACTATTTTCTCAAGATTGTTGGACTGGTAAGAAACGTTGTCTAGAGCTAACGGAGAGTGGTTGTAGGAATTCCATATAGATTGTGTTCCGGAATTGCTTAGTCTATTTGCATTTGTTGACTCAAACAGCTATATGAAGTGGTGCTTCTAATATCTCGAGGATATTAAAGATTTGCCAGTTACTTGCTTATATATTTATCAGATGCTTGTAGCAGGATTTGTGGTGAACCGTTCAGCAAGGCCATCCACATCAGTTGCTCCTGACACGTGTTTAGAGCAGACACTCACTCGCCCTTCAAAGAGTAGTTTAGTCATCATTGAAAATACCAGGCGAAAACAATGTGTGGGCCATTGGAACTTAATATATCATGAGATGTTAGCTGTGGCAAATAGTTTCAGAGAAATAAGTGGAGTCAAAATTACGTGTTCTGAGTTAATTGTCAACCATGAATTCAGTACTGCAAAAGCCTCATCTAATGAGAAGCTGATTCAGAACATGTTAGCCTACATTGTTTTATTTGAAAGTGTATTCAAAGTGACTCAAGAAAATAAACATAAACTTCACAACATACTCACACACGCAATAATGCAAGATGAAATCAGCAAGAGCCTGCTCACAGTGAAGGGAAATGTTTTAGCCCATTACACACAGTTCTGAAGGGAGCGGTTTATAAAGAAAACGATGCCAATCTCTGTGACAATTCACAGAAAGGATCTGAAAGCATTTACTGCAGAAAAGTAAATCATCGAAAACGATATAGGACAAGAAAGAGGTCCACATAAGGTAGATACACATTGACTTGGCCAGCGTTAGATGGGACAAACCTACACATCCTTTCAATCTAACCCGTTGCCTTCAAGTTATCTGTTTGACAGAGGTGGCCTAATGACCAGTCCCGAAATGTATCTGTTAAGAAAAGAGTTAGAGAAAAAACTATCCGACAATGATTACCAGAGCTCAACACAATTGGTTTATGATATAGAGACAGGTTATACTGTCATTTATCAGAAAGGTCAACACAAAAGACTTGACAAACTTTTGGAGATTCCTGAAATTCTGTTCTATCAATGATGTTGTCAAATTTCCGAAATGTCACAGATTCATTTTGTGCTTGATACATATATTCATGGATTTATGAAAGACAGTGAACAAGAAAAGAGAGTTATGGCAGCAGCCATCTAGCAATGTGACATTTGTTTTGACACACAGCTGGATAAAGACTATGTTCTGGCCACCAATTAAGAACAAAATCCTGCTTCAAGTGCTGCTCTGTAAATGGATTAAAGAACACTGTCCTATTCATTGTCCCGATGCAAAGGGAATTGCAGGACTCTGAATGGGAAGAGGTGACTGTTCTTAGTATAATACATGCGATGTACGGATCTCAAAATGAGATTCAGCGAGTAGCTATTTTGTCCCCTGATACCGATGTGCTTGTAATAAGATTGTACTGTTGTGATCCTCTGAAGTCTGAAGTGCTTTGGTGTGAAAGAAATCTGAACAAGGTCATGTATAGGAGGGACTGTTAGAAGCATACCACTTCCTATTCTGACATACAAATTATTGTCAACCTGTCGTACTTTTCCAGCATTACATGCACTTACTGGAAATGAGTGCACAAACAAATTTAGTACAAAGGTTCCAGTGTTAAAGACAAATCCAGAAACGTACTTGGAATACTTTGGACATTGTGAGGACGATCTCTGTTTAGCTAGTGTTGAAGAATACGTGATCCATGTACATTATACAAGCAAACAGCTGAATACAAAATAATAGCCTTAGGCGTTTCTTATATCATCAGGCTTAAGTAACAATCAAAGACCTGTCACCAACAAGCCATGCCACACGAAGTCACATAACGAGAGCCTTCTATTACACATATAGGTAGGTAGACTGTATGGCTGGTGTGACTCTAAATGTGAAACAGTATGGGTATGATGTATATTTTTTTAACGTATTTTATTGTAACATATATATACAATTGGATTGGGCACAAGTTCTGTCAACTTAGAGACGCCCTCTCCCTGAAGTATATGATGATATGCTAGTTCCCACCACTTGCCAAAGACTTGACAATAAGTTGAAACTGCTTAAAGTGGTCTACAAATAATACCAAGTGTATGTAGAAAACGGGGAGACCCATGCTACTCAGTTTACAGGTGTAGAAGTGTTGAGGTTGAGAGACAGGCTTCCAAGAACCCTATGTTGTTCATTTGTCGTATGCCTCGACGACTACTAACTAAATGCAATAACTTCAGATGATATATGATTACTGACGGATCAGTTTATTACATCATTAGGCAGGATAGTTCAATCTATGTAGCATAAAAACGTTGTTAGAAAAATAGGACATCATCTACATAGTGCTAGTCGTGTCTCCAATAGTTGCGGCTGAACTTATGTTACGAAGGTCATGTAGGCCCTACCTCATGCTGCCTGCCACAGTGATTCAACACAATGTGCCAGTCATCATTCACTTGTGTCATTTTGTATAAATACCTATACAGTTAAGATGACTATGCCCGGAAACGTTAGCGAATATTGTTATTTTACTTATCGCACATGAATAAAATAATGGGGAGGCATATTATTGCCTATTATTTAGTTGACATATACAGAGAATATACTAAGAATAATGAGGCCACAATACTCATCCTAGTAGTTTTAGAATCCATGATAATCAGGCTTTATTTTGAAGTATGAATAGCGTGGCTACGATTATTATAACTGTTGATAAACCTATATATTCCGAATGTCTGAATCAAAAGTGAAAACGATTTTTCGCCAATAATTCCAGATTTTTGTCAATTTCAGCACCATACACGTTTATATTATCTAAGCCCTTCAGGAAAGTATACTTCCCTCTAATGATAATAACTTTCATAAATGTTGGTAAATAGATGTATGGCTCCCAGCGTTAAAATTGCATAATCCCGAATATGGTTGAATATAAAACCATGGTAGAAAACGTTGTCTACCTGATTACGAATGTCTACCCTGGATTTTCTTACTTCTAATACCATGCCCTAACAGAAAATACTGTCAAATGAGGGTGACATATGATTGCATACAGAACCCCCTCCAGCCAGAGGACTATAAATCCAAACACACTATGAATTACTGATGCCGGAATAAGCTGGCCATGTCTTTGTTTGATCTCTCATTCCTTATTGTGTTACTCATATAGTTGGACGTAGCAAACGAAGCATCCTCACTGGGATCAGCAAAGGAGATGAGACTCCAGCGACTGCTTTAGCAGCTTGTCTCGCTGCGCGCATACTGCCAGATATACCGGAGCTGAAGGCATGCATAATTGACGTCATCATTTCTAACGATACCGCGGTAAGAACAATGTAAAGGTCTATACACACGGCACAACAAATTGTATACAACAAGTAGGTTCTTGACAAATTACATACAACATTTGTACAAAATCCAAAAGCGGCATAAATTATTACATGTCAAATGTCAGAATTAGTAAAATATTTTATGTCTCCGCGTTTATCGCGATTGAAGTTGTCCTGTATTTTCACATTAAATAAACACTCGTACGCCTCGTAAAGCTCAATGGCTCGCATAGGTTGTACATCGGCGAAGGGTGGGTGGAGCGTAGCTAGATTTGGGCAGGCCATAGTCAAATCTAGAGATGTCCATTGATTGGTCCGTAAAATATTGGATGAAATAGTTGGATGAAACCGATACACACGGTACAACTTGTTGGATGAAAAAGCTGGATGAAAATAGAACACTATTCTATTTTTTTCATCCAAATTTTGTTGCATACAAAATGTTGTAAGTGGGTACACGCGATACAACTTGTTGCATACAACATGTTGTATACAACTTGTTTGATCGTGTGTACACACTTACAACATGTTATATACAACTTGTTTGACCGTCTGTACACACTTACAACATGTTATATACAACTTGTTTGATCGTGTGTACACACTTACAACATGTTATATACAACTTGTTTGATCGTGTGTACACACTTACAACATGTTATATACAACTTGTTTGATCGTGTGGACACACTTACAACATGTTATATACAGCTTGTTGTGTCGTGTCGTGTATATCGAGCTTTAACCTTTCATGTTAAATGAAAGGAGCTATGACATCATATTCAAGTTTTTGGTTAGCTGACGTCGCAATATATAATAACGTATTTAGCTCTGGCATGGGCATTGCAAAGCCCACTGTGTGCACGAATTGTATGGATCCGATTTGTCACTCAAGTAGCTGACGTTATAATCAAATATGTCACGTGTTAGCTGATATCATGCACAAAATGAAGAATGGCTCTGTCATGAAAATCGAAAAGTACGTCCTGAATTGCACGGTAGGAATTGTATGTCTTTGGCGGATCACTCAAGAATCTGACGCCATAATCAACTACGTCATAATCAATCACGTCACATGTTAGCAATGGAAATGACGCATGGGTCTGTCACAGAATGTACGAATTATATGTCTCTGATAAAGGTAAAATTTAATCCAGATTTTGTTTAATATTTCGAAACTAATTCGACTGAAAGCTGTTGCTGCTATGGAGAACATCCGCCTCTAGTCAAATTGGTTTCAAAATAGTCAACATCTTACCTGTATTGGCCTTAACCCCACTTGTGTCAACCGTGCCTCAAAGCGCTAAAAATACTACTTATATCAATTAATCGTTTTATATGGTCAACATTTTTCAAGTAATCTTAATTTTAGAAGACTATTTTTATCAATTTACCGCTGAAATTTTGACCGCCTTGACCGTCAAAAGAGTAACGTCAAAGAAAATTGAGTGTTGCTCACCCAGTATCCATTTGAAGGCCAAGAGAAGAGTATTTTTGAAAATTTACCACTGAAATCTCATTCCAGTGGTAAATATTAAAAAATACTCGTCTCTTGGCCTGCAAATAGACATGCCTCAAGATCAATACGTGGCTGATTTTGGTTGGTTTGAATAAGAAAGTTTGAAGTGTTAAGTTGACACAAGAGTGGCCAATTACCTTGAAATTTAGATTTTTGTAATCCAGGTTTCAAAGTTTTTAATAGATTCCATCAAAAAGTTGGCGGATCTTAGATAAAAATGGGCGTGGCGTTGATAGAAATTGATCGTCCGTCCCATTGTATCGCAGAGCGTAGTACTGTATTGCAATGGCTATATGAATATTGCATTATGTTTTAGATTGCTGAGGCTACTGCCATGGCGATAGTGGATAAAGATACGGCGTTGAGCAAAGATCCACAGGCGATTGGGGATGCGGGTGTCTGGTCGATTAACATTCTAGCTCCAGGTACTACATTGTCAACCAGTCTTCTCTTTCACGCTCATTTCGACAAAGTGATGGAGATTGATGGAGATTGATGGAAATTGCCCAAAGATGTTACTACTAATTTATCAATACCTTCCATAACACCTCTTATGTCAACAGCGCCCCAAAGCGTTCAAAATACTACTTGATATATCAATTAAACATTTGATGGTCAATATTTTTCAAAATATTTTAAGTTTAGAAGACTATTATTTAGCCAGTGACTATCTGCAGGTCAGGAGAAGAGAATTTTTTTTTAAACTTACCACCAGAATGACTGGCTCGGTTACGGAGCAAGTCATTCTAGTGATAAATATTCCATAATACTCTTTTCTTGGCCTTTCAAATAGCTATGTCTGAAGATCAGTGCAAAGTTGGTTTGGTCAGTTTGACCATTAAATGGTTAAGTTGACACAAGGGGGGTTAAGCAACGCTATTTAGCACTTTCACAACGAGGCCGGCCAAAACCTGCCTCTGCTGCGGTTTTAAGGAATGCTCATCTACAGGCCAAGAGAAGACTATTTTTGAAAATTTGCCACTGGAATGACTAGCTCCATAACGGTGTTAAATTTTCAAATAATAGTCATCTCTTGGCCTGGAAAGTGGCATGCAATGAATAAATATTTAGATTTTCTTGAACAGAGTTAGCCATGAATGGATTAAAGCGTCGTAAATGCACAGTCTATGCATTATGGCTGCGGTGATAAAGATGAGTGTTGTCTTGGGAATTCTCTAGCCGTACACCATGTAGGACTATGTGACATAGACAGCAACAACTTTCAGTAAAATTCCTTTCAAATTTCAACAGTTGTCATCAGAGAAGTCAGGACTTACGTTTGATATGCTACATGACTAGGGTATTGTGATGTCATCATATTTTCGAAAGTGAATATAATGACAGTGTTGGGGATATGATATTAACCCCTCTTGTGTCAACTTAACCCTTTAATGGTCAAACTGACCAAAAAACTACTTTGCAGTGGTCTTCAGGCATGGCTATTTGAAAGGCTGAGAGAAGAGTATTTTTAATATTTACCACTAGAATGACTGGCTCGGTAACAGAGCCAGTCATTCTAGTCGTAAAATTTCGAAATTACTCTTCTCGGCCTGCAGGTAGAAACTGGATATGTAAAAACTTTAATTTTCTTTACCAGTACGCCTTTTATGGTTAATCCGGCGAAAAATATTCAGTGGTAAATTTATTAAAAAAAAATAGTCTTCCAAAATTAAAATGTCTTGAAAAATATTGACCTTCAAAATGTTTAATTGATATAGCGAGTAGTATTTTGAGCTCTTTGAGGCGCTGTTGCCACAAGAGGTGTTAAATGAATTTACACTTACCTTCTACGCGATCAGAAAAATGTCCTACATACTCAGTTGTCTATGCAGATTGATGGAGGGATTCGCGCGGTCACTCAGCTACCTGACGTCATAATCAATTATGTTACACATTAGATGACGTCACAATCGTGATCAGATGTGTCTATCTCCGTCATGAACATTGAAAATTCCGGCAGTTGTGTACGAATTGGAGTGTACGACTTTATTGAATTTACAGTTTAATCAATGTTATATTGAATATTTTGAAACTAATTTGACTGGGAGCTGTTGCTGCCATAGGCAGAAACAGCCCTCAGTCGAATTAGTTTCAAAATAGTCAACAACATACCTGTATATTTGCCTTGGCATTTAGATTCAGAGAATTCAAATTTCAATGGTTAAAATCTATTCTAACGCAGGTAAAAGCAGGCGGAGCTTAGCTAGAAATGGGCGTGGCATAGATAGAAATAGGGGTCGTATAGGTAGAAATGAAACCCTGTGTTACCGTTACAGATACCCGCCTTTCGTTCCATAGGGAAAACGCTCCAGAGTGCTCCGCGCATGAAAAATCGGCTTTTCTCGTTTTGTAATTTATATGATATAATTAATGCGAAAACAGCATATTGGCAAACGTTTGCGGATTAGCAAAACGTCTTGAATTGTTTTCACTAAGGAACGCAAGGCGGGTATGGAACGAAGAATAAACTGGGAAACCTGTTTGCTATATAATAGCATAGAAAACAATATGTTCACCAATATTCTTCTTCTTCTTCTTCTTCTTTTCGATCGCTGGTATCACACTTGGAGAGCCGTTCTCAAGATGAAATCTGTGGCTTTCTGCAGTTCTTCCACAGGCATATACAGCTTTTCAAGAAAAGAGGTTGACGAAGGCCAGATCTCTTCTCTCAGCAGCTGATACGTACTGCAACATTGGAATATGTGCTCTGTGGTCTGTTCTGCTTCTCCACAAGGACAGTGTGTACTTTCTGCAGTTCTTCCACAGGCCCATGCAGCTTTTCAAGAAAAGAGGTTGACAAAGGCCAGATCTCTTCTCTCAGCAGCTGATACGTACTGCAACATTGAAGTATGTGCTCTGTGGTCTGTTCTGCTTCTCCACAAGGACAGTGTGTACTTTCTGCAGTTCTTCCACAGGCCCATACAGCTTTTCAAGAAAAGAGGTTGACAAAGGCCAGATCTCTTCTCTCAGCAGCTGATACGTACTGCAACATTGAAGTATGTGCTCTGTGGTCTGTTCTGCTTCTCCACAAGGACAAGCGGGCGATGTCGTAAGGTGGAACCGCCTGTACATGTGTTGGTTTAGTTTGTTGTGTCCAGTTCTGAGACGAAAAATGGTCACTTGCTCTGGCCTCGAGAGATGATGGTAGGCATCTTCTGATTGAAGTGTTCTATAGAGTGACTTGATGATAGTCTTCATCTCTGTATGGGTAACCATGTTTTCTGTCTGATTCTCTTCTGCACCCACCTTTGCCATCTTGTCTGCTTCCTCATTTCCTTGGACTCCACAGTGTGAGAGGGTCCACTGCAATGCTATCCGAAAGCATTTGATGGTTTGTAGTGCTTCTTCAAGTTGTGGCAGCTTACCTTTGGTGATAGCCTCAAGGACGAGCGGGCATCAGATAAAAAGATAATCTGTGCAATATGGTCTGCTGTTCTGCTGAAGGTATTAGCTGCATGAACCAGTGCTTCGACTTCAGCTCTGTAGTTTGTGCAGTGTTTGCCTGTCGGTATTGCAGCTGACCCATGTTGTCCGTTTGGATACTCTATGTGCAGTCCAGCACCTTCGCTCCTAATTGCATCTTTGGCTGATCCATCTGTGTAGATCCTTATCCATGTCTCCTGAGGGTAGATTTCTTCCAGCATGGCTAGGGTCAGGGCCTTCTTGCTCACCTCACTGTGTTCATCTTTGGTTGTGAGATGAGGTACTGTGGTGCGAATAGCTATGCTCTCTAGTTTGTTTTCCCAGGGTGGAGGATCAAGGGTGTGGTTTGGGTCCTCTATTTGTGGCGGCAACATTTCTTGGTGTTTCCTTTGAAGTGCTTTTGTCTCTTTCACAAAACTTGATCTTTTAAGTCTTCCTGATGACAGCTGTGCTTGCCTGATCTTCATCGGGTGGTTGTTGAATGGTTGAACTGTGCAGCTTGGATCAGTGCTTTGCATTCCCTTCCTTTGCTAAGTGGGGGGATGCCTGCTGTCTGCTCCATTTTTTCTATTGGTGTTGATCTCATTTCACCAGTGATGATGCGCAGTGCCAGGTTTTGTACTCTGTCGAGGTTCTGTTGATGAGATTTAGCTGCTGTCATCGATGAGCTGGATCCATACTCAATGTGTGGTCGTACGGCACCTAGGTAGATGGTCTTGAGGATCCTTTCATTGGCACCCCACTTTGTTCCTACCAATATCATAATGCATATAAATCAGAGAGATGTCATATTTTCAGTTGATGGCGGATGGACATCTTGGGGTAAGTGGACTCGATCGCGCACATGTACAAACCCAGCACCGGAGAATGGCGGAGCTAACTGTGTAGGAGACGCTATAGAAATGGCTGGTCCAGGAGGATGTCCAGGTAATGTTCAGTAATGTACAGTTTACACACATACTGCGTATGGTACAGGGGACATATCCACATAGACGGTTGGAGGGATAAACGAGTATGGATGAACGGGCATTGTGTCAACGCACATACGGACGCATCGACGCGTAGCCTACTTTGTCGCCGTGTTCATCCATCCGTTATCCCCTTCCGCCTGTGAGGCTATGCCGTTGTACCAATTATTGAAGCAATGCCTCAAAAGTGTCCGTTATTAATACAATGTTACTGAAAGCTGTTGCTGTTACATTTTAGCATTTGGACACAAAATTGTAATACCTCTTTGGGACGCGATGGGCAAGTTTCTACCCAAGTTTGGAGAAGATCTCTGCAGTATAACTAATTTTTATTGAAAAATGCCATATGAAGCAGAACTAGAACAACGAGAAACGGTATGGTTCTAAACCACCGCAACATTGGTTGGATGTTGGTCCATGGAGTTGCTAAGATGTGGGACAATTCTGGGCTCAAAAGCAAAAAGACAAAAGCAACAGCTTTCAGTAACATTGTTTCCAAAACAGACACTTGTGGTCGCACGGTGAAGTAACGATTGAAAAATATATCGTATATTGGGTAAAGTTGTTCTCGTTGAGCGTTGTCGAAATGTCAGAATGTCAATATGAAACATGGATTAAAATCCTTGCTTGTTCCCTCCCCCGCCCCCCCACACGCCCACCCCCACCCCACCCCCACCCCCACCACCACCAAATATATACGTGGATATAAAGAAATCAGAGGCATTACATGTCCTATTTTCAGTTGATGGTGGATGGACGGTGTGGAGTCCGTGGATTTGTAACGTGACGTGTGGTTCTGGAACAGCGTACCGAAAACGTACTTGCATGAACCCGCCACCACAAAATGGAGGGGCTGATTGTGTAGGAGCTACGACAGAGACACAGTTGTGTTCTAGAGGAGCATGTCCACGTAAGGATGAGAATAGACGAAACCAATCTGTCACTTAATGATATGACGTCATAATCAATAATGTGTTTTGCTTATGGACGTCACACTCATATAATGACGTATAGCTCCGTCCAGAAAATCGAAATGTCTGTCAATCGTGTACGACTGGTATGTCTTTAATGAATTTACAATGTAATAAACATTGTGTTTGATATTATGAGTTGGACAGTAACCGCCCCCAATCTTATTAGTTTCAAAATATTCAACAGCTTACATCTATAGGTATCTTGAAATTAAGCTTGCAGACATTCAGGTTTAAAAGTTATAAATCTATTCTAACACACTTACAAATCAGGCGGTGTTTTGCTATAAATGCGCGGAGTGTAGCTAGAAATAGGCGCAGCATAGCTATAAATGCGCGGAGTGTAGCTAGAAATAGGCGCAGCAAAGCTATAAATGCGCGGAGTGTAGCTAGAAATAGGCGCACCATAGCTAGAAATAGGCAGAAAATAGCTATAAATGTAAGTCCTGAGTGAATACAGTTAACTTGAACTTGAACTTGGGTAGGGCTTAGCTATAATTTATGGAGCATAGCTAGAAATGAATACCACCCTTCCCATTAATTTAAATACACTTCGATGTCATTTGTGTTTTCAATGAAACATTAAGTATTGTGTTCTATAATTATGGTTTTGAATACTTTTACATTTTGGTATTGGTGGCATGTTAGGTATTTTGTTTGCTCGTGATTTTAAAAAAAATTCTTCAGATTCCAATTATCTTCGTAGTTTTGTTCGATATTGTGATTATAGCCCGCACTGCATCAACACGAAAAAATTATTGTGCACCTTTTTCGGGTTGTTGCAGATGTAGCTTTCTTCAATCAACAATAGATGAATCCGAACGGTCACTCAACTATATGATGTCATAATCAATTACGGCACGTGTACGTCGACTTCACAATCATTTTGACCATATCTTGCTCAGTCATGATTCATAAACGTTGAAAGGTCCATCAGGTGTAATAATTTCTGTTATGCCTTTAATGAATCTACAAGTTAATAAACATTTTGTTGATTTGTTTGAAATTAATTTGACTGGGAGGTGTTACTGCCATAGGGCAAACCAGGAAGCGAAAATGTGAAAATGTAGATAGGTGTGGAAGCGGCAATCACAAGAAGGTTTCAGTAAAAACTGCATATTTTGTTTAAAATGTGATAAAACTCTCTTTCTGAGTTGCATACGTTGTATACAAATCGAATTTCTCTTCATGGCATTGATAAACGGCTGAAATATCAACACCATGTACACTACTACGAGGAGTGTAAGGACCAGACAGACGACAAGATGGCACCCCTTGTATTCAATGCTGGTCTACAACAGATCTATTGAAGCTATTTATATGAACCGAGTTGACAAATTAGTGGGAAGAGATTTGAGAATTTCTCAAATCTTCAATCTCGTGTTCCGATAACTGCCAGTCTGAGTCATTTCCAGCTATTCTCAAGGCATTAGTATCATTGTTTCTATATGGTAATAGCATTAGAATTGAGTACCGACCCAAGTCTGTCTTACCTTTTGCCAGCTAATACTCTTCGACTCGAAGCAACAGGCTCCGGAAACTGCCAAGTCAATACACACACAGGATTAGATGCCACCTCTTCCATTATATGTCAATACTAACACCAGCAGCAAAAATACGTTAACGAGATTGTATGAACTGGGTGGCAACAGCTACTAGCTGAGACAGATATTGCTTCTGTATGACCAGCAGATTTTTCCTCATGCATTACATTTCAACCCAACATGGCAAGTAAAAGCCCTCACCTGTCCCAAGCTACGACATGATGCCTAGCACATGGATTGAACAATGAGCTAGAAGAAGACGCCCTCACTAAGTGGAAGAAGGATTCCTACCGAAAAAGTCCGACCTTTCCATTTGGAGATCTTGTACTCAGTTTAGAAATGCTTGTTCTCATCTTTGTTCATTTGCACAGTCAATGAAACCTCTCCAACTACATTGATGTACTGGAAATACTTACACCATGGTTCTTTGTATTTAATCAGCAGAACTACACTCCAAGCATCCCGGTGCATTTGAAAGACATGAGAACCTTTCCTGATGGCACCGGCGATCAGCTAAAAAGGGTTTGTTTTCCTACGGAGAAATGAACCTTTTTTTCTGCTATGTCATTTGACCAGGTGCATGAACAAAACAATCAAAATGTTAAAGATTCAGGTAGAGCTATAGCATGACGGATCCGTTGAAGAGATTGGCGGTCGCTTGTCCTGAACATGCTCAGTTACTGTCAGAGTTGAGAAGCAATATTATGGATATGATGCCGATGGTCCTTAAAGCCACAAGAAGGGATTTCAACCCAGCAAACGTTAAAAGCGCAAGTTAGCACACTCTGTGTGACAATTACGTCAATGGGTAATCTCTTTACCGAGGAATCACATGAGCTCATATCCCTTGATAGTCATGACAATGTGGATGAGGCTGTAATAGGTACCTTCCGTAACATGGGAAGTCTTGGCAAATAAAAGTATAAAGAAAATGTCAATAATGATTTTGTTGAAAGACATCACTCCATCCATAATACGATTAAAATAAAGAACATCACGATCTTCAAACAGCCCACGGCAAGAAGTTAATTATAGGCCAAGCAACATACATCAATAGTGATTACAACCTCTTCAACCAATGCTGCATCTGTTAAGTGCGCGATGGTAACCTTGAGGAATTATTTATGTACAAAAATCACACATAAATCTCTGAGTGATCATGGCAAACTTCGTTTACCAAGCTGTAAGTCCCAGCTACTGGATCTCTTGCACTAAAAAGTCGGAAACCCCATCTAGCTTTGATGATAAACTCGTTGATGGTCCAGCAGTGGTGCATTCACTTCCATGAGGAGATGCCTCAACATTTGGCCAATACAGTAAGTACATCTTCATATGCTGGACCATTTGTCAACATCAGAACTGTAAGCGTATCGATGTAGTATGGGATGTGTACAGAGCTGGTAGCCTGAAGGAGGCAACACATAAGAAAATGAGGCAGGGGTGTGTAGAAGAAGGTTTCCTCACAGACAAAGCTGCCAACGGATGTCAATGCCTTTCTACATGACCCCAAGAATAAGGAAGCGTTGTTTGTTCATAGAACATGTAGCAGCAATGCATTATTCACCATGCAAAGTAGTCCATATTACCTCTGATCAATCAGTTGTGGTAAAGGGCAGCAGTGAGCCTATGCCAAAATCTAACAAGGAACAGACAGGTACAGGAATGTGTCTACACATGGCAGATGCTGCAGGAGTTATTATGGACAGCACTGTAGACACAGTTTTTGTGATAACATTTATTGGCCATATACTTCCAATTCCATCTGACATAGTTTCACACTAATATTCAGATTTGGGTAGCCTTTGGCAATGGCAGGCATTTACGCTACTTTCATTTTAATCCAATTTGCGATGGGCTTGGAGTAGATAGCCCCTATGCCTTTCCATACTCTCATGATTCTACTGGATCAGATACGAAATGTCAGTGTTTGGAAAGGCCAAGAAATAATGTTGAAAAGGTTGGAGGTCGTTTCCGTCTGTGACAGAGACATTCATGTATCCTGGTGTCAACTCATTCGTACGAATAAGCATCAATTCTCTTTGTGAGCACTATTTGTGATAGTTACTCATGTTCAAGTTATGTAAATGACCTATGCAGAGAAATGTTTCTGCGAAGAACTCCAATGATGCACAACCTGCCACCAACCCAGGCGGCATTGATTAAGCATAGGAATCGAAGTATTTATCAGGCTAGTATTTGGCTAATGTGTTTGAAGTCTGAGTAAAACCTGCCCAGACTAGATAAATGTGGGTGGGTTAAACAAAACAGGCAATGGCAGTCAATTTGGACCACAAAACCAGAAGTCTCAGAAAGCTGCAGACAGCTTGTCATGAGTGGACGCAAAGCAGAACCGATTTTGACATGAACATGTGTTTGTAGACTGAGAGGACTCATGTTTGCATGTCTATGCCACTGCAGAGGACGTTATATTGACTGAAATGATGATGACTGTAAAGATGCTTATTCAAATTACCAAAAAAGGATAAATATCACACAGAATGTAATTGAATTAGAAATGTTAGACACAATTCTGCATATGTTATTGATATTCAAAGTGCGACTTCTTAATGACTGACGATCTTGCAAAATGGACAAATAGGATTACAATCATCACAAACCCAGTATTACTACATGGCTTGAACATGAAAAAGTGGATATAAACACTGGTTATAGCTTTCTAACCCATTTAGTTTTGAAGTTATTGTCAAACGGGGGATTTTTTGTAATGGTGGCGGTAGCCATTTTGGAATATGGTCAAGTATATCATCAGGCGCTATAAAACTAGTACTATTACATAGCTTGACCCTTAATTAGTGGGTATACACACTAGTTCCACCTCTTTGCGTTATTTAGTTTCAAAGTTATGGTGGCAAATGCTATTTATGATAATGGTGGCGGTGGCCATCTTGAAAAATCCTAATTCGTTGACATAGGTTGGGCACCTTGAATAATGATTTTATATGGCCTAACAAACATATGTGCCAAGTTTGGTGCCTTGGTCCGGCGTGTCACGATTTCAGTCAAATTTGGAGCTAAGACACCGGACTAACGGAAGATTTTCATTGGCTATTGTTCGCGGGAACCTACTCAAACTGACCAATTAAAACAACCATGAGTCTAGACCATATCATTGGGAACTAGCAAATAAACGCCTTAACGATTACAACACGCACACACAATAACACAATTAAAACAACAACTGGTGCACTCCGGGCAGTAACGCGTGACAGCGATGTCTATTTCATGAACATCAACAATGAAATCTCATATATAAGTTAGATGTGTAGCTATTGGAAAACATGTCAAAATTTCAGTCTGTATGATAAATAGGATGTGAAACTTGATCCCATTTAATATCACTATTATCAATCGAGTCGGAAATTATCACTGCACGAGCTTTAGCGAGTATAGATATTAGGAAAATATGTTGACTGTGGCAAATTAAGAAGTGTTTGATTATATTTTGCAGTAGTGATACTGGAGGGCCCAGGCGAAGGACGTCGGTGAAGCTCTGGACATAACAATGGTGCCTGTCGACTCATATATCTTCGATAACTCACACCTGAGTGGAAAATGTTACACGCTTCTAATTGTGTATCGCATAAAGTACAGATCAGAAATAACTTAATATGTTTCTAAAACAAAATAAAACGCACTGTTGGATATTTGGAACATAATTAGATTGGAAGACATTGCTGCCTAAGCCTAAGGCAGCAATGTCTTGCAATCAGATAATGTTCAAAAGAGTAAACAGAACATCTCTTCCTAACTAAGATTTTGTAATGTTTGTTTTAGAAACAAATTACGTTATTTCTAAGATATAGTATGTACTTAACAATAACGAGTGCCATTGTTTCGGTATAACTTTTGTATACAACTCAATTAAACTCAATATAAAAGCAATAAAAAGCAATAAATTGAAAAGATGAGTCTCGCGCGATAAGCCAGCCACCTGTTTTATAATAAAAAACCACAAATTTGTGTTTATCTCTTTCTTTAACAATACATGTTATTATAAATCTAATTTAATTAGGGAAATGCTTCAAGGTCGTGTTTTAAGATTTTCTCTGACGTACACTGGTGGTGCGACACGAGATTTGTGTCGTTATGTTACATTTAGCATCGTCCTCCCATTTTGTCACATTATAAGAAGTTCTCAGAATTTCCGGATTTTCTGGATTTTTCCGAGCTTTCCGGATTTTTTCCAATCATGTTCAAAGTTGTAGAATCCTAATGTACGGTCACATTTATTTCTGTGTTAAAATGTGCGCCACATCATTGCAGTAGTTTCCAAGAGATATACAGATCCAGAATCTGAACTAATCCGTATCCGGGTTCTTTTATATCCAGATCTCGGCCAAAGTCTGGAAGTCATCTTGTATGGCATGCAGGTTGCTTCGTGGTGTTAAAATTAACGCCAAATCTGATCAGTAGATATTAGGAAACCGACGGAGGGATGAATGGACGGATGGATGCGCAGACACAGACAGACAGCTAGACAGACAGACAGACAGACTGACTACTTGAAACTGGTTTTTTGATAATTCAGTGTTTAATGTACATGAATCGATTACAACACACATACCTCAGTGGACGGAGCTTAGCTAGAAAGGATGGGAGCTTAGCTAGAAAGGAGCGGGGTATAGCTAGAAATAGATCGTTGCTCTATACTCGTCCTGATAAGGTTGATTATGCCCACGCCTCTTGGCTACCATGCACACAATGACGTACCTTGTCCTGTATCCAGGGCCTTGATATGTTGTCCAGTCTCGCGTGAACTCCACTATACCGGGAAGTCGGTGTTTTCAAGGCCATTTCATGAGGGATCTACGGCGTCGGGTGGGTGGGTGGGGTTGATTGGGTTGGAACTGTCTATGGCATGCTGTTTACTTGAGCACCTGATCCCATTGCAGGCGTTCCAAGTACGATTACTTCGTGTATGATAAGATCTACCAGAGATATCAATAGCTGTATTCGACTGTGACTTTTCCGTGGAATAAATTTTGTTGCCAAAATGTCCTTTCGCAAACGTACCAGTCAAATACAAAAAGCTAGCATTATGGAAGCTTAAAAAACCAACTACATCGCCTAAATTTTACTATCTTGAAAATAAAATCTACCTTTCAGCGTTGTTTTCAAACATAGTGAATGCTGAATAATAGTAGAATTCAGCTCGTAAGTCCTGCATTTTCAAATGTTGCATCACTTGACATACTTGCCACACGTTTTGGGCCCGGCTTGTTTCGTGTTCTATTTTTTCCGGGAAATAGCAGTCGAATAAAAAATATACTCTATGGAGCCAACTTACTCCAACTTCTCGCCCAGTCGAATACAGCCATTAACACCGATATGTTCCATTGAAATGTACATTAATAACCGAAATTTAGAAATCGGCGAGAAAGTTCCATTCTTCTTTAGTATGACGGCTTTAAAACCTAACGAGCTATGCATCTCATATCAATCTATATGAAACACTGCATCAAGCCACGAAAATTACGCGTTCCAATGGTCCGGGTCAACCGCGTTTTTAACAAATTGTCCCTGGGGAACAACCTTGAACCTAGATAATGTGTTATTTTCAGGTCCTGTATATGTAGTCATGGTGACTAAGTATTTTATTTAGTTTTAATCCTTGAACACTCAAATTTTTTCAAGGAAATTTCAATCTTCTCATAGAAAATGTCAATTTGCAGACCAAGAGAAGACCGTTTTTGAAAATTTACCACTGGAATAACTTGTTCGGTTATCGAGCCAGTCATTTTAGTGGTAAGTTTTCAAAAATAGTCTTCTCTTGGTCTGTAAATTGACTTTTTACACGATATGGGGGATAAAGTGTTAATATAATGTTTGAGTTGGTATCTACAAGGATTCTGTAGTCTGTATAGCTTATAACAATACATATTTTCAACATAATTTTCAGAAAATGCGCAACCTGGAAGTACAGTTGCGCAACCTAATGTAAATGGTGTACTTGGCCCCGGGGGAAACACAGTATTTTTTTAGTTTTCGAGCCCTGTGCGGCAGCGCATGGACGTGAATGTTCGCCCGAAGTTGAAAGCCTTACGAGAGATGTCCACAGTTAACAATAATCAGAGAATAGAGTTACCCTGGAGACTGGTTACTAACCTGGTCTCTATTGAAGTTCTTATAAGATGGTAAAATACACACATTTCAAATAAATCTGAGACTATTTATTACTTTATTGGTCCTTTAACTAACTAGAATTGTAGACGACAATTTTTAATTAGATTTCAATCGCCATTTTATGTTAATCTATTGTCTGGAATGGTTGTAAATGGAGGAATCCAGTTTTAGGTAAGCTCCATCTACACTTCGCCGTGATGGGATCGATCGATCCCTGAACTTCCTGATTATGAATTTCCAGAAAAAAAACTATACAGGAAAACTATTGAATATTTTGAAAATAAGTTGTTTGTGTGCTGGTGCTGTTGCTGCCTGTGGTTTCAAAATATTCAACAGCATGTTTATTACATAGTAAAGACATATAATTCAACAACGCTTAATCCGTCATCTTAAAAACGTTCTTGACGGACTTATCTACGCCATTCATTCATGACGTCATTGAGTATGACATCATCCTACAAGTCACGTAGCTGATTATTACGTCACGTGATTAATGGATAAACTGTATAACAATAAATCCCTGTTGGCCCGATCATTCACCAGCCAGATTCTGAACAGTCAACCCCTTTTAATAGAATTACACACGTCGTTGTTACGATCTTTACCTAGTCTATAACAAATCGGTCCATGACCTTTAACTATGTGTATTCTACCTTGGTAATACCTCAAAATTACAATATGTTGGATCGTGTGCGCGCGCTGGTATGAAAGCTTTTTTGTCAAGTCTGTGCATAGGGATGTAGAGTTTGTGTAGCGGGTGATGCACGCTTGCTGTTTGAATGGGACGGGACGCGCCACGGCAATATTCACTGATTTTCATAAACCAAATATATAACCAAAAGCCATATATCTGTCGCATTTGCATTCATGGCACAGGCTTTCAGAATGTAAAAGTATTGAAACAAATATCGCGTCAGGCCTGACATCGGATACATTAACCCGGTCTCGCACCATCTTTCAAACAGCATATACATGGAACTTCGGGTGGTCGTCTGACTTTGTTACTATTTACTCAGTAATAGAGAGGTCACATGACCATCCGCTGTTAGGGGTGTGGTGGGTGGAGGGTCGTTGGGCCACTCGGCGCTACTGAACGTGGTCAGGTTAAGGATGTAATATACAGGGATAGCTTATAATACATGTATATCTGTAACTGAGTTATTTTGTCATTTATATATCAATTTATATATTGTGCACTTCAAAGAATTTATCGAAATAAACTTAAACTTGAAACTTGAAAATGTCCAAAGACCAGCCACCAGACTTATTCCTGGGCTAAGAAAATCTACCTTATCACCGACGTCTAGATCATTGGACCTTTCCAGTTTTAGCCATGCCCCGCCCATCCCTAGTTACGCTTCACCCACGCCTCGCTCGTGTTGGAATCGATCGATTCCTGAACTTGCTGACTATCAATTTCCAGAAAATTATACATGTGGGTTGTTGAATATTTTGAAACTAATTTGACTGGGTGCTGTTGATGCCTCTGGCTGGTTGTACGAATTGTATGTTTACTCTTTAATAAACATGCTGTTGAATAATTTGAAATTAAGTTGACTGGACGCTATTGCTACCCCAATCAAATTAGTTTCAAAATATGTATCATATCATATCATATCCCAGATAACGCAGCTTAATGGGCCGATGCTGGTCCGATACCATACCGATACATTCAGTATCGGCCCGGTACCGGCCCAGCATCGACCTAGTACGCTGTGCTATCAGGGATCATATTATATCAATTCATATACAGCTGGTTATAGGTAGGCAAAAAGCCTGTCAGCTGATCCTCTCTTTTAAACTTGCGTAATAAGACCGTCACAACTATAACGCAATGACGTTGAGTATGATATGCATACTAATGCATAAAATCTATGCACATGTACAATACTGAAACATATGTGGGAACAAATATACAATATACTGCAGTGTATTTACCTGTTCATATTCTGAACTGATGTAGGTCTACTCTGAGAACTATGTACAAATGCTTAACATAAATATACAACAATATATACATATCTCTATTTGTAAATATATGCACTCTTTAATCATATAGAGCCTCCAATGCTTTCATTCACAGCCTGAGCTACTATGTGCCGCCTACACAGTGAAACCAAGCATCGTCCATAATACTACACCAGGTACATTTGGCAAAAACAATGTGACACTGTATTTGTCCACAGCCTGAGCTGCTGTACGCCGCCTACTCTGTGAACCCAAGCATCCTCATCATACTATTACAATATTTACACAGGACAAAATAATGTGACCCTATATTTGTCCACAACGTGAGCTGCTATATGCCGCCTACTCTGTGGACTTAACAAATCGTATGAGAGCAGTATAAGTCTGATAGTCCATCGCTGTTCTCCTTAGTACATTAATATGCCTCATATGTATACCGTATGCTGTCTAATTTAACTTTGCCTCGATCATATCACCTCTAGATCATCTGTATCTTAGGCTGGAAAGGCTTAGTTTTTCTTGTCTTTGCTCGTACGGTAATGAGGCTAGTTCAGGGACCAGCTTAGTGTCCCTCGTTTGGGCGCCTTCGAGTAGTTTTGCCTCCTTCCTATGTCTTGTAGACCAGACTGCATTGCAGTACTCTATATGGGGGGTCTAGCAAGAGCTACGAGCAGCCTTCTTAGAGAACCCCGATCTAAGTACACGTATGATCTCTTATGAGCCCAAGATGTTGTTTCCCTTGTTGACCTGGATTTCCGTGTGGGCTGAGAACTTGAGGTCACTATGTACATTTACACCCATGTCCGTCTCGAGTTAAACAGCTTCCAATATCACCTTGTCACCACCACTGCTCATCTCATATTTATACTCCGGGTTGTTTCTGCCCATATGAAGAAATTTGCACTGTGAGGCTTTGAAGTTTAGCTGTCATGGTATATGGCATGTCATGACCAACTTATATCAGTTACGGTCCGATTGTAATTTATCTCGATCACCCGCTGACGAAATCTGGGTATATACTTTAGTAACATCTGCAAACATCTGGGATCTTCTACTAGTGGAATCTGACAAGTCATTTATGAAGCAGATAAACAGGACAGGGTCGAGAACGTCCCCTTGTAGCATGTCGCTTCGTACGAGTACCCATTCTGATAGTGTACCATTCACAAGTACTCTCTGCTATCTGTCACTCAAGAAGCTCCAGATCCACTCATTGGTTTTACCGGTGATAACACCGTATCCTTTCAATTCCTCTTTAATCGCTGGTGCGGCATTGTGTCAAATGCTTTCAAATTTAAAAGCTTACCTGTATAGTCCTCTGGAAATTGATAGTCAGGGATCGATCGATCCCAACACTGGCGACGTGTGTATGGAGCTTAGCTATAGATGGCCGGGACATAGATAAAATTGAATTCATCCACTGGCTGCAGGAATCCCTTATCAAGGCACCTTCAGTTAAACCATTTGAAAATAAACTATGGAAATAGCATCACGAACGCATCTCTATGAGGCAAACGCCAATATACAGCAATTGGCTATTCAATCCTAGATAACTATAAATAACAAGAGCAGATTATCCATTCCCATTATATTGGCGGTTGCATATAGCATAAAGACAGATGAATTTTGTGCATTCGTGTATCTTTTCTCATTTACGGTAAGAAAGGTGGTCTAGTCAATTGAGGAATACAGTTTTAGTTATGCCCCGCCCATCTTTAGCTAAGCTCCACCCACATTTCGCCAGTGTTGGGATCGATCGATTCCTAACCTCCCTGCCTATACAGGTAATAGGTAGCCTATAGTATGGCAGCAACACCGCCAAGTCAAATTAGTTTCAAAATATTCAACAGCATGTTTATTAAAACGTAAAGTCATAACAAGGCTTACTCGGTCATCAATTAAGCGTTCGCGGCGGAGTTAGCTATGTCATTGTTGACGTAATAGATTATGACGTCATCCTACACATCGCATAGTTGATTACGACATCATATGATTGCCTGAGAAACTGGATTCCTGAATTGACATTTCGAAGCTTTTAAGCCGTGACTCGCACCTCCTATAATTCGATCAATTGGCCGATCAGTCGGTCTGCCGCTCAGTTTGTAAATTGGTTTACATTTCTGAAACAGCTGCTTAAAGGATAACTAATCTGAATTCTTAATAGATAGTCAGGTGATCTAATATGCCAGTCATAAACTATGCAGGGAATTTTAAGCTTTTTATCACTGCGCTAAAGAAAGATATTCAGGCTTTATTAGCCAAATGATGCTACATTTCTACAGCCTATGATGGCGATCATGATTTACTTTTCAACCAATCAGAAAAGGCCTAGCGTGCCTACCTCGAGATATAGCTATAGTTTGGCAGCGTGGTATAAAAGCAATCATACAGGCAAGTGGTTGAATATTTGTAAACATTCCCAACAATTTGAGGGCGAATTTGCCGTACGAGTTGTTTTCCTCTAGTTCCTGAATTCACCGTCTCACTAAGAGAGCTTTATGGCGCTGCTATTTTCCCCGTAGCTGACCATTTTGATCACTGACATGCGAATCTTCACACCTTCCGCGGTTCTCTTTGTTTCCCGCCACGCGCTCTACTCTGCCAGATAATTGGTGTCGCTGTTATCCTCATTTAAAACGCATAGATTGCTAGCTTAGTGCGTTAAAACACTGTTTTGTCATCTCAGCTCCGGCGATTTGACATTTCCTCTAATGTCGTTTTCCGAAAACAGAGAAGTCTGAAATATCTATGTTTCTAAAAGAAGCACGGGGAAAACTGTTGAATAACATATTTTAAAACTAATTTGACATTAAACTACTGCTGCCTACGGAAAAGAGTTTTAAATATTCAGCATAATATCTCTTACATCAGAAAAATGTACGTGAAGTTATTAAAAATACTAAATTAAAATATGTTTATCCAGCGTTCAAATAATGAATGAATGAATGATAGTGCATTTATATTGCGCTGAACTCCATGCGATTGCATGCTCTAAGCGCTGTATATCTCATCCCCTGTTCATTTGACAGTGCCCCGGCATCCACATACGGCGCACAGAGAGCTATGCCATCACAGGTACCTATTTACAGCTAGGTTGACTGGAGCAACGCAGAGTTAAGTAACTGTGTATACTTTTAATCGATGTAAGAAATAGTATTGTGAATATTTTGAAACTAAATATGCCTGGAAGCTGTTGTTCGTAGAATGAAGTCGCTGTTGAACGACATTTTCTACAGTTGCTGCAGCGTCGATTAGACGTTGCTCAGATTCAGATGGAGTCATGTAATTTTGAACAAGAAAATTTGACAGGTGGACAGCTGGTTCCCACGTCGACTCCCATATAAAATAGATTATTTAAAAAAAATAAAATAAAAAAAAAAAATAAAAATAAAAAATAAAAATAAACAAACAAGCGAACAAACAAGCAAACAAACAAATAACTTCTTGTCGAATTAGACTTAAAATATTTAATTTGTTATCCTAAATTCCCAATATGAGGTACTGGAATGCCAAGGCTGAAAAGGGTTAGACGTGTATCGTCTTTTCGCGGATAGCATTCCTAGTAAGCCTGATACTAATACGTGTGTGCCGCTGCATAGTGGCGAAGCGAACAACTTGTTATAGAGAGATGGCGAGAGAGAGAGAGAGAGAGAGAGAGGGGGGGGGGGTGAGGATGGGGTGGGAGGGAGTAGCGAATAGTGTAGGAGATTTACCCTACCGTATTCTATCATGGGTTATTTAGAACGGACATTTAAATTACATTTGCAAATCCTTTCCCCGCCTGATCAAACTATTTCATTGTAAATACCAGAGATTGCCTAATTATACATAAAACACATATTTAAACATAGAGTCGCTCAAAATTCTACGGGAAATTTGACTGAAAGTCGTTATTTTGAGGCATCATTGGCTTTCAGTCAATTTATTTCATAACTCTCAGAAAACGTTTACAAACAATCTATACAGTCACACGCACATTTAGAATGACAGATTTGAGACACCGTAACGTCTTATACCACAGTTAAACCTTATATAACGAACACGTACACTTAGGGGCAAATAATTGTGATCAGTAAGACTTTTAAGTCTTAAAGAAACGTCATTATATGGCCTCGAATCTATTTACCATAATTATAAATTAGTTCTATTAATCGACAGCTTGTCATTAGTAACCGCATTTGAGGTACCAAAAGTGTACGTTATATACAGTGTTGACTGATGCAACTAAAAGGTTAAAGGAGGGTATTCACTCCAAAATGCTTGAAAATAAAATTGTTGAAATTATTTACTTTTAGAGGCTTAAATTGTGTACCTCAATATAATGAGTCCATCCGTCTTGCCATCCCTCCGTCCGTCTGTTCGTTCGTTCGTTCGTTCGTTCATTCGTTCGTTCGTTCGTTCGTTCGTTCGTTCGTTCGTTCGTTCGTTTATTTTATTTTTTTTTATTTTTTTTTTATTTATTTATTTATTTATTTATTTATTTATTTATTTATTTATTTATTTATTTATTTATTTATTTATTTCAACCACCAACCATTCACGTTCGTCCACGCCCAATCCAAACAACGGTGGGCCAAGAAATCAATAGCGACTTTAATTGTCAGCGTGGCAAAGAAATTAGCGTGACGCTTTTCGCACCTCTCCTTAGAACGCGCCTGTTACATTGCTGTATCCATCAAATATTTTGTATTTGAATATGATTTCCAACATTCAAATGCAAGAGGAAGTAACAAGGCGTTATCACAAAAATATCATCTTTACAGATTCGTAATCCTGGATCTCCATACTTTCTGACCCATAGTGTTATTATATTTAGAGGTATTGTTAAAGGTTATAAATATCTGCTCAAAGTCGACAGATGCTCACATTGTCGTAGCATATTTGTGGATTTCCCATATATTCCTCTGGGAGGCCATACCTAGCACATATAATATAAAAAGGAAGTAACTTCTAACTTATATAGATTATTATAACGTACATCAATAGATAGCTAATAACATTGGCTTTCTGAGCATATGTGTTATTTTACAAACAACATATAAATAGCCTAGAGAAATAATGATTCTATGAACATCTCCTCTTTGTTATGTAGTAAATTTCTGACCAAATTAGGCAAGAAATCCTGCGCATGCGTACTTGTCTTCCACCGTCATTGTTGGTCATGCTCATTTGACTGGAAGTTGTTGCTGCCATTAGTTGCAAAATATTCAACGAGATGAGTATTACATAATATAGAATGTAATGCATTGGCACTTACATGACATCACACACTATCGCTTTAGGAGGTAAAATGCTGGCGACCTCTGTTCAATATTTACGCGATATTACAAAGCAGATAATTGTGATACACAAACTGGAATGTGACAGGATATGAATGATATGTAATCTAAAACCATAATCTATCGGGGCAATATAACATTTGAGATGAGATTAGCATCGCTTTAAAGTCGTAACTATAGCACGTCACACTAGTTAATAATATTAATAAAATAATTAGCATCATTTATACATCGCGATTTATCAATCTTCAAAACTGCTGCGTTCTTACCGATCTAGTTATAAAGGGCACTTTAACTATTTCGCCTGTCACGTAAACAGCCAGGCAGGAGTTTCAATTGCTTTATCCTAATTACCTCCCCATGTGTCAACAGCGCCTCAAAGCACTCAAAATTCTACTTATATCAATTAATGGCCAAGATTTTTCAAGAAAAATAATTTTCATAATACATTTTACAAAAATAATTTTCTGTTGTCGTTGAAATAGACTTTACTCAAGACCGAGCTAGTCATTCAGCGCTAAATTTTCAAAATCATATTCTCTTGGGTGAAAAAATGGGCATTCCTCAATACCACGACATTTTGGCGGTCTTGACCGTTAAATAGTTAAGTTAACACAAGAGGGGTTAATATTGACCCGCGTAAACACGTGGATGGTATCTTCTTTTACAGGTGATCATTCGCCAGGTGTGGCACTAGTGGAGTGGAAAGTACGTTGAAAGGAGGCAAGATACGCATGTGAGTTTGCAAGCGCGTGTCCATCACGTGCTAAAAAATTAGCTTCGCCACGAAATTTTTAATAAATTATCGACAACGCGATCTTATTTTATAATCATCTCTTGAGACGGCGCCCTAAATGTGTTGTCTGCAAGACCCATCTTTGGAGACAACGCTCTGGATTTTGATATGATAGATTCCGCTATGGCGGCTATGCTGAGAAGATCTAGTGTATTATATTAATCTCAGAAGAACCAACCCTGGCTGAGTGATCTGTGTATTCTCTCGCTGCAGACCACACCAGGAATATGTGGTCTGTAATATTAATCTGTGGAGACCATGGCCGGAGGAGAAAGACGTTTACATTAATCACTAACGCACACGGTCTGATTGCTTGGTGTGTTTAATTAAATTCTGGAGAACACGGTCTGGTCACCTGGTTTGTTACAATAATCTCTGAAGAGGTATGAGTGACTGGTATGTTAACATTAATCTCTGAAGAGGTATGCGTGACTGGTATGTTAACATTAATCTCTGAAGAGGTATGAGTGACTGGTATGTTAACATTAATATCTGAAGAGGTTTGCGTGACTGGGATGTTAACATTAATCTCTGACGAGGTATGCGTGACTGGGATGTTAACATTAATCTCTGAAGAGGTATGCGTGACTGGGATGTTAACATTAATCTCTGAAGAGGTATGAGTGACTGGTATGTTAACATTAATATCTGAAGAGGTTTGCGTGACTGGGATGTTAACATTAATCTCTGAAGAGGTATGAGTGACTGGGATGTTAACATTAATCTCTGAAGAGGTATGCGTGACTGGTATGTTAACATTAATCTCTGAAGAGGTATAAGTGACTGGGATGTTAACATTAATCTCTGAAGAGGTATGCGTGACTGGGATGTTAACATTAATCTCTGAAGAGTTATGCGTGACTGGGATGTTAACATTAATCTCTGAAGCGGTATGAATGACTGGTATGTTAACATTAATCTCTGAAGAGGTAGGCGTGACTGGGATGTTAACATTAAGCTCTGAAGAGGTATGAGTGACTGGTATGTTAACATTAATCTCTGAAGAGGTAGGCGTGACTGGGATGTTAACATTAATCTCTGAAGAGGTATGAGTGACTGGTATGTTAACATTAATCTCTGAAGAGGTTTGAGTGACTGGGATGTTAACGTTAATCTCTGAAGAGGTATGAGTGACTGGGATGTTAACATTAATCTCTGAAGAGGTATGCGTGACTGGGATGTTAACATTAATCTCTGAAGAGGTATTGGTGACTGGGATGTTAACATTAATCTCTGAAGAGGTATGCGTGACTGGTATGTTAACATTAATCTCTGAAGAGGTATGCGTGACTGGGATGTTAACATTAATCTCTGAAGAGTTATGCGTGACTGGGATGTTAACATTAATCTCTGAAGAGGTATGAGTGACTGGGATGTTAACATTAATCTCTGAAGAGGTATGAGTGACTGGGATGTTAACATTAACCTCTGAAGAGGTATGAGTGACTGGTATGTTAGCATTAATCTCTGAAGAGGTATGCGTGACTGGGATGTTAACATTAATCTCTGAAGAGGTATGCGTGACTGGGATGTTAACATTAATCTCTGAAGAGGTATAAGTGACTGGTATGTTAACATTAATCTCTGAAGAGGTATGAGTGACTGGGATGTTAACATTAATCTCTGAAGAGGTATGCGTGACTGGGATGTTAACACTAATCTCTGAAGGGGAATAAGTGACTGGGATGTTAACATTAATCTTTGAAGAGGTATGCGTGACTGGGATGTTAACATTATTCTCTGAAGGGATATAAGTGACTGTTATGTTAACATTAATCTCTGAAGAGGTATGCGTGACTGGAATGTTAACATTAATCTCTGAATAGGTATGCGTGACTGGGATGTTAACATTAATCTCTGAAGAGGTATGCGTGACTGGGATGTTAACATTAATCTTTGAAGAGGTATGCGTGACTGGGATGTTAACATTAATCTCTGAAGGGGTATAAGTGACTGGTATGTTAACACTAATCTCTGAAGGGGTATAAGTGACTGGTATGTTAACATTAATCTTTGAAGAGGTATGAGTGACTGGTATGTTAACATTAATCTTTGAAGAGTTATGCGTGACTGGGATATTAACATTAATCTCTGAAGAGGTATGCGTGACTGGCCTGTTACCATTAATCTCTGAAGAGGTATGCGTGACTGGGATGTTAACATTAATCTCTGAAGGGGTATGCGTGACTGGGATGTTAACATTAATCTCTGAAGAGGTATGCGTGACTGGGATGTTAACATTAATCTCTGAAGAGGTATGAGTGACTGGGATGTTAACATTAATCTCTGAAGATGTATGCGTGACTGGTATGTTAACATTAATCTCTGAAGAGGTATGCGTGACTGGTATGTTAACATTAATCTCTGAAGAGGTATGAGTGACTGGGATGCTAACATTAATCTTTGAAGAGGTATGAGTGACCTGTATGTTAACATTAATCTCTGAAGAGGTATGCGTGACTGGTATGTTTACATTAATCTCTGAAGAGGTATGAGTGACTGGTATGTTAACATTAATCTCTGAAGAGGTATGAGTGACTGGGATGTTAACATTAATCTCTGAAGAGCTATGAGTGACTGGTATGTTAACATTAATCTCTGAAGAGGTATGCGTGACTGGGATGTTAACATTAATCTCTGAAGAGGTATGCGTGACTGGGATGTTAACATTAATCTCTGAAGAGGTATGAGTGACTGGTATGTTAACATTAATCTCTGAAGAGATATGAGTGACTGGAATGTTAACATTAATCTCTGAAGAGGTATGCGTGACTGGGATGTTAACATTAATCTCTGAAGAGGTATGAGTGACTGGTATGTTAACATTAATCTCTGAAGAGGTATGCGTGACTGGGATGTTAACGTTAATCTCTGAAGAGGTATGAGTGACTGGGATGTTAACATTAATCTCTGAAGAGGTATACGTGACTGGGATGTTAACATTAATCTCTGAAGAGGTATTGGTGACTGGGATGTTAACATTAATCTCTGAAGAGGTATGCGTGACTGGTATGTTAACATTAATCTCTGAAGAGGTAAGAGTGACTGGGATGTTAACATTAATCTCTGAAGAGGTATGAGTGACTGGTATGTTAGCATTAATCTCTGAAGAGGTATGCGTGACTGGGATGTTAACATTAATCTCTGAAGAGGTATGCGTGACTGGGATGTTAACATTAATCTCTGAAGAGGTATGAGTGACTGGTATGTTAACATTAATTTCTGAAGAGGTATGAGTGACTGGGATGTTAACATTAATCTCTGAAGAGGTATGCGTGACTGGGATGTTAACACTAATCTCTGAAGAGGTATGCGTGACTGGTATGTTAACATTAATCTCTGAAGAGGTATGAGTGACTGGGATGCTAACATTAATCTTTGAAGAGGTATGAGTGACCTGTATGTTAACATTAATCTCTGAAGAGGTATGCGTGACTGGTATGTTAACATTAATCTCTGAACAGGTATGAGTGACTGGCATGTTAACATTAATCTCTGAAGAGGTATGAGTGGCTGGGATGTTAACATTAATCTCTGAAGAGCTATGAGTGACTGGTATGTTAACATTAATCTCTGAAGTGGTATGCGTGACTGGGATGTTAACATTAATCACTGAAGAGGTATGCGTGACTGGGATGTTAACATTAATCTCTGAAGAGGTATGAGTGACTGGTATGTTAACATTAATCTCTGAAAGGTATGCGTGACTGGTATGTTAACATTAATCTTTGAAGAGGTATGCGTGACTGGGATGTTAACATTATTCTCTGAAGGGATATAAGTGACTGTTATGTTAACATTAATCTCTGAAGAGGTATGCGTGACTGGAATGTTAACATTAATCTCTGAAGAGGTATGCGTGACTGGGATGTTAACATTAATCTCTGAAGAGGTATGCGTGACTGGGATGTTAACATTAATCTTTGAAGAGGTATGCGTGACTGGGATGTTAACATTAATCTCTGAAGGGGTATAAGTGACTGGTATGTTAACACTAATCTCTGAAGGGGTATAAGTGACTGGTATGTTAACATTAATCTTTGAAGAGGTATGAGTGACTGGTATGTTAACATTAATCATTGAAGAGTTATGCGTGACTGGGATATTAACATTAATCTCTGAAGAGGTATGCGTGACTGGCCTGTTACCATTAATCTCTGAAGAGGTATGCGTGACTGGGATGTTAACATTAATCTCTGAAGGGGTATGCGTGACTGGGATGTTAACATTAATCTCTGAAGAGGTATAAGTGACTGGTATGTTAACATTAATCTCTGAAGAGGTATGCGTGACTGGGATGTTAACATTAATCTCTGAAGAGGTATGAGTGACTGGGATGTTAACATTAATCTCTGAAGATGTATGCGTGACTGGTATGTTAACATTAATCTCTGAAGAGGTATGCGTGACTGGTATGTTAACATTAATCTCTGAAGAGGTATGAGTGACTGGGATGCTAACATTAATCTTTGAAGAGGTATGAGTGACCTGTATGTTAACATTAATCTCTGAAGAGGTATGCGTGACTGGTATGTTAACA
Source organism: Chaetoderma sp. LZ-2023a (assembly GCA_034401795.1). Taxonomy (NCBI): domain Eukaryota; kingdom Metazoa; phylum Mollusca; class Caudofoveata; order Chaetodermatida; family Chaetodermatidae; genus Chaetoderma; species Chaetoderma sp. LZ-2023a. The sequence continues at coordinate 44,695,732 of CM067371.1, forward strand.
TTAATCTCTGAAGAGGTATGAGTGACTGGTATGTTAACATTAATCTCTGAAGAGGTATGAGTGACTGGGATGTTAACATTAATCTCTGAAGAGGTATGCGTGACTGGCCTGTTACCATTAATCTCTGAAGAGGTATGCGTGACTGGGATGTTAACATTAATCTCTGAAGGGGTATGCGTGACTGGGATGTTAACATTAATCTCTGAAGAGGTATAAGTAACTGGTATGTTAACATTAATCTCTGAAGAGGTATGCGTGACTGGGATGTTAACATTAATCTCTGAAGAGGTATGCGTGACTGGTATGTTAACATTAATCTATGAAGAGGTATGAGTGACTGGGATGCTAACATTAATCTTTGAAGAGGTATGAGTGACCTGTATGTTAACATTAATTTCTGAAGAGGTATGCGTGACTGGTATGTTAACATTAATCTCTGAAGAGGTATGAGTGACTGGTATGTTAACATTAATCTCTGAAGAGGTATGAGTGACTGGGATGTTAACATTAATCTCTGAAGAGGTATGCGTGACTGGCCTGTTACCATTAATCTCTGAAGAGGTATGCGTGACTGGGATGTTAACATTAATCTCTGAAGGGGTATGCGTGACTGGGATGTTAACATTAATCTCTGAAGAGGTATAAGTAACTGGTATGTTAACATTAATCTCTGAAGAGGTATGCGTGACTGGGATGTTAACATTAATCTCTGAAGAGGTATGAGTGACTGGGATGTTAACATTAATCTCTGAAGATGTATGCGTGACTGGTATGTTAACATTAATCTCTGAAGAGGTATGCGTGACTGGTATGTTAACATTAATCTCTGAAGAGGTATGAGTGACTGGGATGCTAACATTAATCTTTGAAGAGGTATGAATGACCTGTATGTTAACATTAATCTCTGAAGAGGTATGCGTGACTGGTATGTTAACATTAATCTCTGAAGAGGTATGAGTGACTGGTATGTTAACATTAATCTCTGAAGAGGTATGAGTGACTGGGATGTTAACATTAATCTCTGAAGAGCTATGAGTGACTGGTATGTTAACATTAATCTCTGAAGAGGTATGCGTGACTGGGATGTTAACATTAATCTCTGAAGAGGTATGCGTGACTGGGATGTTAACATTAATCTCTGAAGAGGTATGAGTGACTGGTATGTTAACATTAATCTCTGAAGAGATATGAGTGACTGGAATGTTAACATTAATCTCTGAAGAGGTATGCGTGCCTGGGATGTTAACATTAATCTCTGAAGAGGTATGAGTGACTGGTATGTTAACATTAATCTCTGAAGAGGTATGCGTGACTGGGATGTTAACGTTAATCTCTGAAGAGATATGAGTGACTGGGATGTTAACATTAATCTCTGAAGAGGTATGCGTGACTGGGATGTTAACATTAATCTCTGAAGAGGTATTGGTGACTGGGATGTTAACATTAATCTCTGAAGAGGTATGCGTGACTGGTATGTTAACATTAATTTCTGAAGAGGTATGAGTGACTGGGATGTTAACATTAATCTCTGAAGAGGTATGAGTGACTGGCATGTTAACATTAATCTCTGAAGAGGTATGAGTGACTGGGATGTTAACATTAATCTCTGAAGAGCTATGAGTGACTGGTATGTTAACATTAATCTCTGAAGTGGTATGCGTGACCGGGATGTTAACATTAATCTCTGAAGAGGTATGCGTGACTGGGATGTTAACATTAATCTCTGAAGAGGTATGCGTGACTGGTATGTTAACATTAATCTCTGAAGAGGTATGAGTGACTGGGATGCTAACATTAATCTTTGAAGAGGTATGAGTGACCTGTATGTTAACATTAATCTCTGAAGAGGTATGCGTGACTGGTATGTTAACATTAATCTCTGAAGAGGTATGAGTGACTGGTATGTTAACATTAATCTCTGAAGAGGTATGAGTGACTGGGATGTTAACATTAATCTCTGAAGAGCTATGAGTGACTGGTATGTTAACATTAATCTCTGAAGAGGTATGCGTGACTGGGATGTTAACATTAATCTCTGAAGAGGTATGCGTGACTGGGATGTTAACATTAATCTCTGAAGAGGTATGAGTGACTGGTATGTTAACATTAATCTCTGAAGAGATATGAGTGACTGGAATGTTAACATTAATCTCTGAAGAGGTATGCGTGACTGGGATGTTAACATTAATCTCTGAAGAGGTATGAGTGACTGGTATGTTAACATTAATCTCTGAAGAGGTATGCGTGACTGGGATGTTAACGTTAATCTCTGAAGAGGTATGAGTGACTGGGATGTTAACATTAATCTCTGAAGAGGTATACGTGACTGGGATGTTAACATTAATCTCTGAAGAGGTATTGGTGACTGGGATGTTAACATTAATCTCTGAAGAGGTATGCGTGACTGGTATGTTAACATTAATCTCTGAAGAGGTAAGAGTGACTGGGATGTTAACATTAATCTCTGAAGAGGTATGAGTGACTGGTATGTTAGCATTAATCTCTGAAGAGGTATGCGTGACTGGGATGTTAACATTAATCTCTGAAGAGGTATGCGTGACTGGGATGTTAACATTAATCTCTGAAGAGGTATGAGTGACTGGTATGTTAACATTAATTTCTGAAGAGGTATGAGTGACTGGGATGTTAACATTAATCTCTGAAGAGGTATGCGTGACTGGGATGTTAACACTAATCTCTGAAGAGGTATGCGTGACTGGTATGTTAACATTAATCTCTGAAGAGGTATGAGTGACTGGGATGCTAACATTAATCTTTGAAGAGGTATGAGTGACCTGTATGTTAACATTAATCTCTGAAGAGGTATGCGTGACTGGTATGTTAACATTAATCTCTGAACAGGTATGAGTGACTGGCATGTTAACATTAATCTCTGAAGAGGTATGAGTGGCTGGGATGTTAACATTAATCTCTGAAGAGCTATGAGTGACTGGTATGTTAACATTAATCTCTGAAGTGGTATGCGTGACTGGGATGTTAACATTAATCACTGAAGAGGTATGCGTGACTGGGATGTTAACATTAATCTCTGAAGAGGTATGAGTGACTGGTATGTTAACATTAATCTCTGAAAGGTATGCGTGACTGGTATGTTAACATTAATCTTTGAAGAGGTATGCGTGACTGGGATGTTAACATTATTCTCTGAAGGGATATAAGTGACTGTTATGTTAACATTAATCTCTGAAGAGGTATGCGTGACTGGAATGTTAACATTAATCTCTGAAGAGGTATGCGTGACTGGGATGTTAACATTAATCTCTGAAGAGGTATGCGTGACTGGGATGTTAACATTAATCTTTGAAGAGGTATGCGTGACTGGGATGTTAACATTAATCTCTGAAGGGGTATAAGTGACTGGTATGTTAACACTAATCTCTGAAGGGGTATAAGTGACTGGTATGTTAACATTAATCTTTGAAGAGGTATGAGTGACTGGTATGTTAACATTAATCATTGAAGAGTTATGCGTGACTGGGATATTAACATTAATCTCTGAAGAGGTATGCGTGACTGGCCTGTTACCATTAATCTCTGAAGAGGTATGCGTGACTGGGATGTTAACATTAATCTCTGAAGGGGTATGCGTGACTGGGATGTTAACATTAATCTCTGAAGAGGTATAAGTGACTGGTATGTTAACATTAATCTCTGAAGAGGTATGCGTGACTGGGATGTTAACATTAATCTCTGAAGAGGTATGAGTGACTGGGATGTTAACATTAATCTCTGAAGATGTATGCGTGACTGGTATGTTAACATTAATCTCTGAAGAGGTATGCGTGACTGGTATGTTAACATTAATCTCTGAAGAGGTATGAGTGACTGGGATGCTAACATTAATCTTTGAAGAGGTATGAGTGACCTGTATGTTAACATTAATCTCTGAAGAGGTATGCGTGACTGGTATGTTAACATTAATCTCTGAAGAGGTATGAGTGACTGGTATGTTAACATTAATCTCTGAAGAGGTATGAGTGACTGGGATGTTAACATTAATCTCTGAAGAGGTATGCGTGACTGGCCTGTTACCATTAATCTCTGAAGAGGTATGCGTGACTGGGATGTTAACATTAATCTCTGAAGGGGTATGCGTGACTGGGATGTTAACATTAATCTCTGAAGAGGTATAAGTAACTGGTATGTTAACATTAATCTCTGAAGAGGTATGCGTGACTGGGATGTTAACATTAATCTCTGAAGAGGTATGCGTGACTGGTATGTTAACATTAATCTATGAAGAGGTATGAGTGACTGGGATGCTAACATTAATCTTTGAAGAGGTATGAGTGACCTGTATGTTAACATTAATTTCTGAAGAGGTATGCGTGACTGGTATGTTAACATTAATCTCTGAAGAGGTATGAGTGACTGGTATGTTAACATTAATCTCTGAAGAGGTATGAGTGACTGGGATGTTAACATTAATCTCTGAAGAGGTATGCGTGACTGGGATGTTAACATTAATCTCTGAAGAGGTATGCGTGACTGGGATGTTAACACTAATCTCTGAAGGGGAATAAGTGACTGGGATGTTAACATTAATCTTTGAAGAGGTATGCGTGACTGGTATGTTAACATTAATCTCTGAAGAGGTATGCGTGACTGGTATGTTAACATTAATCTCTGAAGAGGTATGCGTGACTGGGATGTTAACATTAATCTCTGAAGGGATATAAGTGACTGGTATGTTAACATTAATCTCTGAAGAGGTATGCGTGACTGGGATGTTAACATTAATCTCTGAAGAGGTATGCGTGACTTGGATGTTAACATTAATCTTTGAAGAGGTATGCGTGACTGGTATGTTAACATTAATCTCTGAAGAGGTATGAGTGACTGGGATGTTAACATTAATCTCTGAAGAGGTATGAGTGACTGGGATGTTAACATTAATCTCTGAAGAGGTATGAGTGACTGGTATGTTAGCATTAATCTCTGAAGAGGTATGCGTGACTGGGATGTTAACATTAATCTCTGAAGAGGTATGCGTGACTGGGATGTTAACATTAATCTCTGAAGAGGTATGAGTGACTGGTATGTTAACATTAATCTCTGAAGAGGTATGAGTGACTGGGATGTTAACATTAATCTCTGAAGAGGTATGCGTGACTGGGATGTTAACACTAATCTCTGAAGGGGAATAAGTGACTGGGATGTTAACATTAATCTTTGAAGAGGTATGCGTGACTGGTATGTTAACATTAATCTCCGAAGAGGTATGCGTGACTGGTATGTTAACATTAATCTTTGAAGAGGTATGCGTGACTGGGATGTTAACATTATTCTCTGAAGGGATATAAGTGACTGTTATGTTAACATTAATCTCTGAAGAGGTATGCGTGACTGGGATGTTCACATTAATCTCTGAAGAGGTATGCGTGACTTGGATCTTAACATTAATCTTTGAAGAGGTATGCGTGACTGGGATGTTAACATTAATCTCTGAAGGGGTATAAGTGACTGGTATGTTAACCTTAATCTTTGAAGAGGTATGAGTGACTGGTATGTTAACATTAATCTCTGAAGAGGTATGCGTAACTGGGATATTAACATTAATCTTTGAAGAGGTATGCGTGACTGGGATGTTAACATTATTCTCTGAAGGGATATAAGTGACTGTTATGTTAACATTAATCTCTGAAGAGGTATGCGTGACTGGAATGTTAACATTAATCTCTGAAGAGGTATGCGTGACTGGGATGTTAACATTAATCTCTGAAGAGGTATGCGTGACTGGGATGTTAACATTAATCTCTGAAGAGGTATGAGTGACTGGGATGTTAACATTAATCTCTGAAGAGGTATGCGTGACTGGTATGTTAACATTAATCTCTGAAGAGGTATGCGTGACTGGTATGTTAACATTAATCTCTGAAGAGGTATGCGTGACTGGGATGTTAACATTAATCTCTGAAGAGGTATGAGTGACTGGTATGTTAACATTAATCTCTGAAGAGGTATGCGTGACTGGGATGTTAACATTAATCTCTGAAGAGGTATGCGTGACTGGGATGTTAACATTAATCTTTGAAGAGGTATGCGTGACTGGTATGTTAACATTAATCTCTGAAGAGGTATGAGTGACTGGGATGTTAACATTAATCTCTGAAGAGGTATGAGTGACTGGGATGTTAACATTAATCTCTGAAGAGGTATGAGTGACTGGTATGTTAGCATTAATCTCTGAAGAGGTATGCGTGACTGGGATGTTAACATTAATCTCTGAAGAGGTATGCGTGACTGGGATGTTAACATTAATCTCTGAAGAGGTATGAGTGACTGGTATGTTAACATTAATCTCTGAAGAGGTATGAGTGACTGGGATGTTAACATTAATCTCTGAAGAGGTATGCGTGACTGGGATGTTAACATTAATCTCTGAAGGGGTATAAGTGACTGGGATGTTAACATTAATCTCTGAAGAGGTATGCGTGACTGGTATGTTAACATTAATCTCTGAAGAGGTATGAGTGACTGGTATGTTAACATTAATCTTTGAAGAGGTATGCGTGACTGGGATGTTAACATTATATGTTAACATTAATCTCTGAAGAGGTATGCGTGACTGGTATGTTAACATTAATCTCTGAAGAGGTATGCGTGACTGGGATGTTAACATTAATCTCTGAAGAGGTATGCGTGACTGGGATGTTAACATTAATCTTTGAAGAGGTATGCGTGACTGGGATGTTAACATTAATCTCTGAAGGGGTATAAGTGACTGGTATGTTAACCTTAATCTTTGAAGAGGTATGAGTGACTGGTATGTTAACATTAATCTCTGAAGAGGTATGAGTGACTGGGATGTTAACATTAATCTCTGAAGATGTATGAGTGACTGGGATGTTAACATTAATCTCTGAAGAGGTATGAGTGACTGGTATGTTAACATTAATCTCTGAAGAGGTATGCGTGACTGGGATGTTAACATTAATCTCTGAAGAGGTATGGGTGACTGGGATGTTAACATTAATCTCTGAAGAGGTATGCGTGACTGGTATGTTAACATTAATCTCTGAAGAGGTATGAGTGACTGGGATGTTAACATTAATCTCTGAAGAGGTATGAGTGACTGGGATGTTAACATTAATCTCTGAAGAGGTATGGGTGACTGGGATGTTAACATTAATCTCTGAAGAGGTATGCGTGACTGGTATGTTAACATTAATCTCTGAAGAGGTATGAGTGACTGGGATGTTAACATTAATCTCTGAAGAGGTATGAGTGACTGGGATGTTAACATTAATCTCTGAAGAGGTATGAGTGACTGGTATGTTAGCATTAATCTCTGAAGAGGTATGCGTGACTGGGATGTTAACATTAATCTCTGAAGAGGTATGCGTGACTGGGATGTTAACATTAATCTCTGAAGAGGTATGAGTGACTGGTATGTTAACATTAATCTCTGAAGAGGTATGAGTGACTGGGATGTTAACATTAATCTCTGAAGAGGTATGCGTGACTGGGATGTTAACACTAATCTCTGAAGGGGAATAAGTGACTGGGATGTTAACATTAATCTTTGAAGAGGTATGCGTGACTGGTATGTTAACATTAATCTCCGAAGAGGTATGCGTGACTGGTATGTTAACATTAATCTTTGAAGAGGTATGCGTGACTGGGATGTTAACATTATTCTCTGAAGGGATATAAGTGACTGTTATGTTAACATTAATCTCTGAAGAGGTATGCGTGACTGGGATGTTCACATTAATCTCTGAAGAGGTATGCGTGACTTGGATCTTAACATTAATCTTTGAAGAGGTATGCGTGACTGGGATGTTAACATTAATCTCTGAAGGGGTATAAGTGACTGGTATGTTAACCTTAATCTTTGAAGAGGTATGAGTGACTGGTATGTTAACATTAATCTCTGAAGAGGTATGCGTAACTGGGATATTAACATTAATCTTTGAAGAGGTATGCGTGACTGGGATGTTAACATTATTCTCTGAAGGGATATAAGTGACTGTTATGTTAACATTAATCTCTGAAGAGGTATGCGTGACTGGAATGTTAACATTAATCTCTGAAGAGGTATGCGTGACTGGGATGTTAACATTAATCTCTGAAGAGGTATGCGTGACTGGGATGTTAACATTAATCTTTGAAGAGGTATGCGTGACTGGGATGTTAACATTAATCTCTGAAGGGGTATAAGTGACTGGTATGTTAACCTTAATCTTTGAAGAGGTATGAGTGACTGGTATGTTAACATTAATCTCTGAAGAGGTATGCGTAACTGGGATATTAACATTAATCTCTGAAGGGGTATGCGTGACTGGGATGTTAACACTAATCTCTGAAGGGGTATAAGTGACTGGTATGTTAACATTAATCTTTGAAGAGGTATGAGTGACTGGTATGTTAACATTAATCTTTGAAGAGTTATGCGTGACTGGGATATTAACATTAATCTCTGAAGAGGTATGCGTGACTGGCCTGTTACCATTAATCTCTGAAGAGGTATGCGTGACTGGGATGTTAACATTAATCTCTGAAGAGGTATAAGTGACTGGTATGTTAACATTAATCTCTGAAGAGGTATGCGTGACTGGGATGTTAACATTAATCTCTGAAGATGTATGCGTGACTGGGATGTTAACATTAATCTCTGAAGAGGTATGCGTGACTGGTATGTTAACATTAATCTCTGAAGAGGTATGAGTGACTGGGATGTTAACATTAATCTCTGAAGAGGTATGAGTGACTGGGATGCTAACATTAATCTTTGAAGAGGTATGAGTGACCTGTATGTTAACATTAATCTCTGAAGAGGTATGCGTGACTGGGATGTTAACATTAATCTTTGAAGAGGTATGAGTGACTGGGATATTAACATTAATCTCTGAAGAGGTATGAGTGACTGGTATGTTAACATTAATCTCTGAAGAGGTATGAGTGACTGGTATGTTAACATTAATCTCTGAAGAGGTATGAGTGACTGGGATGTTAACATTAATCTCTGAAGAGCTATGAGTGACTGGTATGTTAACATTAATCTCTGAAGAGGTATGCGTGACTGGGATGTTAACATTAATCTCTGAAGAGGTATGAGTGACTGGTATGTTAACATTAATCTCTGAAGAGGTATGAGTGACTGGGATGTTAACATTAATCTCTGAAGAGGTATGCGTGACTGGGATGTTAACATTAATCTCTGAAGAGGTATAAGTGACTGGGATGTTAACATTAATCTCTGAAGAGGTATGCGTGACTGGTATGTTAACATTAATCTTTGAAGAGGTATGAGTGACTGGTATGTTAACTTTAATCTCTAAATAGGTTCTGTATTGATAATTGAATTGTGAACTGAGACCATGCCTAGAGATTTTTGGGGGATCAACGCCATGCTTGGCTAGGATATTGCCTTTGAATTCTCAAACATGGCGTGACTGGAAGTCAAATGGCAAAGGTCAAGCTTGCGCCTTTGAAATCAAGTTTACCAGTTTTCATTTTTAACATATTATTAATTCCAATTTCCTGGAAAAGATCAATAGCCAATCCACGCCACTCATGACGCTTTAGGGGCAAGGTGACCCCTTTAGGGTAAGGGCACCCCTTTGTGCCAACCCTTTTAACTGCAACTATGTCTACCTCTTTGTAATACTATCACTAAACTGGGCCAAGATACTATGCTAGGAGTCCAAGTTGCACATAGAATGGGTGGACCGAGCTGTCATTTTCGCCGCTCCTAAATATTTATGCACTGGACCGAGTTGACACATAAACGGATTCTGCCATGTGACGTTTGGACTATGCACCCCGGACAGACTAAATACCGGAAAGGCCAGAATGACCGAAAAGGCACCAGAAAGACTGAAAAGGCTCAGGAAAGACCGAAAAGGAGATGAAATTTACAGAAAGGCTAATAGGAGGGGCTGAAACCCTTTTTTAAGGGTTGCAAAGACACGTCTTATCATCACCATCATCATCATTATTATATTATTATCATTATCATCAACATCGCCATTGGGAGGGGAAACCCCCGGCCAGAGAAAACGAAATCGAGGCGATCAAGCAGCCCCTCAAATTGTAAATTCTGACGGAAAGTAAAATTTGCTGACAGTAACGGGTTTCAACAAAAATTGGTTACAAAATGTCCCTTGACTCTGTAGCCATTTACATTTTGACATGTTAAGAGTTTAAAGGCGCAAATTCACTGCAGAATGACTGAAAATAAAACGGATAAAGGTACATATTCAAACCAAAACGCTTGAAAATAAAATTGTTGAAATTATATACTTCTAGAGGCTTAAATTGTGTACCTCATATAAAAAAATTTCGCAGGTTTAGTTGTGAATTTGAATTAGAGACTCGTGCCTCTAATTCAATTTGACAACTTAAAAATTATATTAATTTATACGTAATGAAATCGTCATATGTTATTATTTATTTCGTTTCATTACATCTAGGCACACAATTGTGTAGATTAATTTAATGAAACGAAATAAATCTTTAAATATGGTGCTTTTGTTCCCTATTACTTAATATAATTTTTGTTAGTTATGAATTTGAATCAGAGGACCAGACTGCTATTTCAAATTCACAACTAATGATAGTAAATTAATTAATACTGAATGAAAGCACCATATTTTATGATTTATTTCGATTCATTACGTTTATCTACGCAATTTAATTCTCTAAACGTATCCTATCGTAACAATTATATTTTCAGTCATTTTTCTGTGAATGTGCAGATGTAAGACGTACGTATAATATATAATATATATTTTAAACTTAAAATTCACATAACGTTATTATTTTTATCTCTTTATTGCTTGTATATATAAAAAACATTTCTGAAGAAAACTTATTTAATAAACCTTTTTTGTCAATGTTTTCCTCTCAAGTGCACGCGCCTTCTAGTAAACCACGGCCACTCAGCCTATCATGATTACGCAAGTGACCCAATTGGACGTAGTGAATGATATTTTTTGAGGCAGAGGACCAACCCGCGGCCTCAAATACCTAAACAACAACCATTGGATGCCTGCTAACAAGTTTAAATGTTAATGGCAAGAGATTTATCCCCCTGTCCTCGATTAAAGGGATTCAATTAGTGAATTTAAAAATACCGTTAATTATTTAAGATAATATGTGGTACAGAGACATGCTTCCAGTGGAAGTGTATCTATATGCGATATCGTATCTAGCTAAATAACGTTATTCTTTAATCACATTTTGCATTGAGTTATTATAACCAGACTGCTAGAAGCTGCGAGTTTAACATTATTATATTAATGTTACACGCTAGACAGTCCGAATATGGTTTTATTTTGAAGTATATAAGAGTTATAAGTCAGAATTATTAATGGCAAGGACCCCTGAGTAAATACCAATAGACTTTTCGGCAGATGTAATCTCCTTTTTGGTCTTTCATGAGCCTTTTCGGTCATTCTGGCTTTTCCGGTATTTAGTCTGTCAAATGCACTCGATGCAAGGTGGCCGAGTTTTCATTAAACCTGTATTGCCCAAGTTGTCACACTACTACTACTACTACTACTACTACTACTACTACTACTACTACTACTAACTACTACTACTACTACTACTACTACTACTAACTACTACTACTACTACTACTACTACTACTACTAATACTACTACTACTACTACTACTACTACTACTAATACTACTACTACTACTACTACTACTACTACTACTACTACTTTTTTTACTTTTTTTTTAAAATCCGACGCTGACGCAGTCGGACACATTTCACGGAGGAACTCCTTTAAAAAGGCTTGCAAACCCCCATACAAAATCGTTTGAAATAGCAGGCTTTATTAATAGTATATGAATAACAATACAAACTTAACATATCAAAACAGTGCAAGCTAAAATACCCTATTAGCATATACCACACCCATGGCATAACTACACAGAAAAAAACTTAATAAAGAGCTGATAACATAATATAATTCAACAGAGCCATTACTATGTGCACACCGTGTAGTAGTAGGGCCAGGTGGCGAGCATAGTTACCCAACAAGTGGTAAAGGGACTCATCAATAATTAGCAGTAAGTTACTGCTACTCATTGACACCATTGAGCCGATTCATGACCGGTAGGCCCAGTAGATCATATGTAGTTTAATGTAGCACACCGCATAGTATTAGGCCCAAATGGCGAGCGCACCTCGTCAACAAATGGCGAGGTGACTCGTCAATAAGTAACAAAAAGTCACTCATTGACGCCAGTTAGCCGATTCTTAAATACCGGGCGGGCGTAGTAGCCTTTATGTCGTATAATGCACAAAGCAAAAGTATACAAACTATGACCACATAGATGGCGCTTTGGGTTCACATTCTAAATTTACCTTACCGTAAGTTTTTGCAAATTACCCTGGAACAAATACACCTACAGTAAACATTTACAACAGGATGCTAATTGTATATATGTAAGATGTCATACTCTGTTAACCTAATGAACTCGAAAGTCGGATCACCTCCAGAATATTGACGCGATGCTCATTTGATATTTAAATATACCAATTCCCAAGGTTAGGTTATTCGTCAAAATTTTCATCCCCTAAGACATTAAAATTGTAAAACACAAACAAGTCAATTAAATAGAATAAAATACCATGTATCAATATACAACAAGCAGCGAGTGTGCTAGCTTATACAAGTTCTGCTTCTGCTATTTTTGGATATCCGTGTTCAATTGATACTAGGCCAGTTTTGCACCATACATCTTTAAATCTACTTTCTTTTCGATGTTCCACTAGCCTGTAAAATTCGCAATGAATGCAGTTCATCAACAATGATCGAAATATAGCTTTACGGCTCTTTGGTGTTTGTTTCCTGTTTTATGTCTGGCCTCTGAACACCGATACTTCCAAATGGTCCACACTCCTACAGATAACAGGGTTACCAACAATTCTTTCTCCTTGCTATTAATGATTCGTCCGATAGTTGAGCAATATTTGAACATAATTGTTTCAGCCATTAATTTCACATATTTGATTCCAAATTTAGCAAGGAGCATATTGATATATACCCAAAATCCTGTAGCTATACAACACTGTGTAAACAGATGGTCTATTGTTTCCTCCTCAATATTACATAATAAACACAGGTCTATACTTGTTATTTTGCTCTTATAAGTCAGATGGCCGACCCATAGCCTTCGATGGAGTAATCGCCATGCCAGGTCACGTGCGTTTGCTGGTAGACAAGGTAGATGTATTGTTTTCCACGCATTTTTCCAGTTTTTTGGCGCGCATCCTAAAGTGTTCCAATGCCTAACTGCAATAGGAGTCTGTCTCTGACTTTGCATTAGCATTTCATACCAGGCTCTAGATGCCATGTTGCATTTTATATGCTCTGACTTAAATACTAATGTTGGTTGCAACATATCTCTGTTGCACCGTGCTTTCGGCAATTTGAACCATTCACCAGGTATTGCATTCTTTATTCTAAGAAATAAGCATTGGGCATCAATATGCCTCATTGATGTTGCTCTAGCTACATCCTGCATCGCAATCCATTTGCGAGATTTTGGATTAACTAAATCACGTAACTATTGAATGCCATTTTTGGCCATAGAGGGCAAACATAATACAGCATCATTATCACAAATCAACTTGTTGCCTCAAAGACATTGCTCTAAGGCATCTTCCCAACAACTGGGTTGTGGCATTGGTCGTGTAAATATCTGTAATGCTTCGAGCTGTTCTTTATATACGTTTGGTATCTTCTGATGGTTAGGTGGCAGTTTATTGCACAAAAATAAACTTTCTACTGGAAATGGATCTACGTACCTTTGTAGAAGTGTCCTTGCTACACTTGACCAAGATGAGTTAGAAGTGAGTAACTTATTCAAGAATTTCACTTTTGAAGAAGCACACTTTGCTAAAACATTAACCAAATCCAGGCCTCCATCATGATCCTCATTGGTGAGGATTGACTGCGATACTAAATGGGCTTTGTCCTCCCATAAGAAGGCCAAAAGTAACGTGTTGATCTTTGACTCTACTGATTTGGGCATATGAACTACAGAAGCGGTATACCACAGTCAAGCTAAAATTAAATTATTAAGGACAAATGTCCTGCCAAATACAGTTAGGCGACGTGGTTTCCAATTTACTAATGCACACTTCAGCTTGGATAGCCTTTCTTCCCAGTGTATTATTACATCGTGTTCTCTACTAAAGTAAACACCCACAGTCTGTATGACATCATCTGACCAATTAATATCCATAACATTGTCAGTTCTGTCCTTCCAAGCGGCTAAAAATAATCCCTTAGATTTGTCTCTGTTGACTTTAATCCCTGATGCCTTTTGAAAATCTGATAATACTCTATTTAAATTTCTAAAATCTGAATTTTTACCTGCAAACACGGTCGTATCATCTGCATATTGAGACACCTTTAGTGGCCTTTCTATGCCACGTATACATATTCCTTGAACATCATTACATTGCCTCAATGTGGCCCTCACCGATTCCATAGCTATGGCGAATAGAAGCGGAGACAATGAGCAACCCTGTCTGACACCTCGTTCCAACACTACCGGTTCAGATAGATGATTATTTACTAAATAGCAACTTGTTAGATCAGTATATAAAATATTGACCCACGTAATAAATCTGGAACCAAAGCCAATATGGTCTAAAGACTTAAACAAGAAATCCCATTCAAGTCTGTCAAACGCCTTCTCGTTATCAAGTGCAATTATGCTGCTGGGATGCAATCCTGTTCAACTAATTGAATAAGGTCTCGTATAAGCAATGTGTTGTTTAATATCGTTCTTCCCGGTACAGAGCACGTTTGATCATCATCAATTACTTCGCCTAGGACTGTGCGAAGTTTTAATGTTAGTGCCCGAGTAATAAGCTTATAGCCTACACAGAGTAGAGAGATTGGTCTATAATTCTGTATTTTATTTCTGTCACCCCTCTTGTATATAAGCCGAACATATGCTTGGGCCATCGATGGAGGGAGAAGCCCAGGAGTAAAAATGCTAGCAGCTAATACTACTAATACTGGACCAAATATGTGCCAGAATGTTTGATAAAAATTGGACTGGAAGTCCATCGCAGCCAGGAGACTTTTTTAACTTCATACCTTTGAGGGATTTTGTCAAATCATCAATTGTTAGTGATTGGTCACAACTTTCGCGACATGCATCTGGAAGTCTTTGCGTTATATTAGCTAGAATATCTCTAGTTGCAGCTACATCACTTCCCTAAGATTTGCACAATGATTTGTAAAATTTGGATACTGTTTCCATCATCTCTGCATTTGAAGACACTGATACACCATCATTAGTCTTCAGTGAACGCATTAATTTCTCTATACCTCTTGCTTTTTCCAAGTTACAAAAGTAACGTGTAGGCTTTTCACCCTCGGTGTGCATTTGTGCTCTTGACCTTATTTTGGCCCCATTAAACTGAGGTTGCTCTATTTCATTTAGTCTACCCTTTAATTTAACTAATAGTTCATAATAATTATATTCTCCATCATTAATTTTCTTATTAATTTTACACACCGACCGCTGAAGCGCCTTTTTACGCTTTCGCATTTCTCGTGCTTTTCTGATGGAATACTGCCTTGAAATATTTTTCAGGTCGGATTTAACATCCTCCCTCCCACCAGTCTGTTATACATTCATACAAACTTCTCTTTTCATCCCAAAGCCTCCAACAACTTTCTACACATTTGCGATAGCAACTATCTCGTAACAACGCTACATTGAGTTTCCAAAATCCATCTCCTCGTTTGATCCAGTCAGCATTGTCTAATGTGATGGAAAACATATTGTGATCAGATAAAGTTACTTATTTTATGTTAGTTTTACACATGTAACCTTTCAATGATCGTTCTACATAGATCCTGTCCAATCTGGATGCTTTCATTCCATCGGTTGAAAACCAAGTAGAGTCCCTGCCCTCTGGATTTTCAATCCGACAAGTGTCTAACAAGCTTTTATATTCACAGATGTGTTTCAAAATATTATGAGATGGGTTATTAAAATTATACGTAGCGTTTCTGTCTTTAGCTTCATCTAATATGCAATTAAAGTCACCGCCCATAATTAGGTTTTCAGGCGTTCTTTCTTGAATTATTGTGGAAACATCATTTAGAAATTCACGACGCAATTTATGAGAGGTTGGCGCATAAAGGCACATCAAATTTAAACTTGTGTTTAGTACATCAATTGATACAATTTGTATCTGATGGCGACGATATAACATCAACATAGTTGAGACAGCGGGGCAGGATAAGAATGGCCACTCCCGCGCTATTATCTTGTGATAAAGAATAAAAAATCTGCCCTTTTGAAACATCTTTGAGAGATTTATACACTTCAATTTTTTGAATTTTGGTCACTTGTAGAAAAGCAATATCAACTCTCTCACTTGCTAATTCTTCAAGCAAGTGGCGCTGCTTCAATTCGGTATTTAATCCTCTGCAATTGATGGTGCAGATAATCATAATTTGTAAAATGATGTTTACAACCGCCACCAGATTAACTTGATTTGGGGGTTTTAGCTTGTTTCTTAGACCATTTACCTAATTTTCCTGCGAATTCAATGTTTCCTAGTTCTACCACAGACAAATATTCATATTTGGAAATATCAGAATCATGGCGCAGTAGACGATATTTCACGCCTCTCGCCGTTACATATGGCACTAACGCTTCACCCCCTTCTGATCGGTACATTACCATTTCATCTTTCATCTGTGACCTCTGTGTTTGAATGGACACATCTGATTCTGCAACTGACATTGTATCATCATCCATATCATTTACTTCAATCTCAGATTCTGAGCTATTGTCTTCTTTATGACGCTTATTGCTACTTAAGTTACATTTGACAGGAGCGTCATTTACCATATCTTCAAGCTGACTTAAATCAAGTGGGCTTAGCGGAAAATCGACTGACTTTCCGTCTTCTGAGTCCTAAACTTATCCTGTCCTAATTTTAATTCATCTTCTAAGGAACTGTAGGCTGGCTCTTCTGTGAGATCATCATTTTTCTGCGTATCTTTTACAGCCACGTTTGGCTCCAATGCATTTTGATTATTTTCTTGACTTAAGGTTATACCCTCCTCTAACACCTGAGTTTCATCAACTGTAGTTACTTTAACAGGATTTGATGATTTGTTTGTGTCATTTTCAGTGGCATGAACCACAACAGCTTCAGTAGTGATTGCTTCAGAAGCATTTAACTCAATTGCATCCTTTAATGGGCGATTATCTCCTGATACTGAGGGCTTGTTTTAATTTTTTGGACAGCGCCATTTAAAATGGTCAACTGAACCACAGAGCAAACAATGGTTTCGATTGGGACAATCTGTTGCCAAATGGTCAGTACTTAGGCAGATCCGCACTCTTTAATTTGCCCTTTATACCATAACGGCAGGACAAAGCTGTCATCAAGCGTCAATCTGCTTGGTAACGGGCTATCCACTTTATCCAACCAGATGCGTCTTACACCGTTTTCTAGCGTTCTGTCAAAGGGTTACGTTTCCCGTTCAATCTTTTGCACTTTGCCATACTTCTTGAGTTCATTCATTATTCTGTCATCTGGAATTTCTAGTGGAACTTTCATCTTCACTAACAACCTATCTGACTCGATATCCTTTACGTTACAAACTTCGCCTTTTACAATAAGAACATCTTCTAGAAGCTTTTCCTTGACCCCCTCATTTGACACTGCTACATTCCATACAGTTTTAGAAATATTGACAAGCTTCTACAAAGCAGCAGGCCCCGCGCCAACGACGTCCTTTAACCCATGATACACGTCGATAGCCGTGACACCCCACCCCTTAGTTGTTATCTTAAGGCTTATGGTACGCTTATAGGTTGCCATGGTGGTTTATAAAAAGAGGAAACCCATACTACTACAATATATAATACAAAAATATAACACAAAGACGTCGGGGAAAGAGCTAAACACTAAATAAATAGTGTCCCCTTTTGAAACCCTGACGTCTACCAACAAATATACGAATAGAGAGTACAGTCGTATATTTGTTAGTTTGAACCACTTTCTAAGTGGTTCACTAACACCTAGCCGATTATAGTGGTTCCCTAA
The DNA here is from genome assembly GCA_034401795.1 of Chaetoderma sp. LZ-2023a. Taxonomy (NCBI): domain Eukaryota; kingdom Metazoa; phylum Mollusca; class Caudofoveata; order Chaetodermatida; family Chaetodermatidae; genus Chaetoderma; species Chaetoderma sp. LZ-2023a. The sequence continues at coordinate 44,713,812 of CM067371.1, forward strand.
TGCATACTAACATATTACAGACATATATTTGTTAGTCTGTTCGAGTTGACTGGGGACAGCCAACTGACTATAAAGATTTATATAATCAAAGTACTAGGCTTGCGCTTACAAATGCCAAAGGAATTAAATCCACTCACTCAAGCGATCTTGCCAAATATAATGCGCTAGCCAACGAGCTATAGAAATAGCATACTGGCGCGGGGAGAAACGTATTGCATTGACCACAGTAAGAGGAGACCTATTAAATGGCTGAAACCGCCAGCTAAGAGGAGTGCCTTTAGAAAATGGAGACACAAAATGCGCTCCAACCACGACAAGAATATACAAATTAAATATAAAGTTTGAAAGGAAATACTAATACGAAATATATGTATAAAATTTATCTACAAAATCGCGCTAGAAACTAGCAAATTCGGGCAGCAATTGCAGAGCAAAATAAACGTGTGCGTTCACTTCGACTACTACTACTACTACTACTACTACTACTACTACTACTACTACTACTACTACTACTACTACTACTACTACTACTACTGCTGCTACTGCTACCGCTGATGCTGCTGGTACTGCTACTGCTGCTGCTGCTGCTGCTACTACTACTACTACTACTACTACTACTACTACTACTACTACTACTACTACTACTACTACTACTACTTCTACTATTACTACTACTGTTAATTGCTACTGAATCAGAAAGAACAACCTGCTATAAATGTGTACATTTGTACACCACTAGCATGAATTTAAATATGCTATGCTCCCCACGTACTGTGTATAAATAATGAGGGTAATAAACTGCCTTAAATTGAAATTGACAGCTCTGGCCCATAAAATCACTTCATTGACGAAGACGATCGCGACGACGACGACGACGACGATGACGACAACCAGGAGTACGACCACAACGACAACAAGCACGAACATGAGCACGGACGGCCACCACTACGACCACGACCACGACCACGACCACGACCACGAAGACCACGACGACCACGACCAAGACCACAACTACGAGAACGAGCACGACAACCACGACCACGACCACAACTACGACAACCATGACGACCACGTCGATATGAATACGCCTGTCAAATAATGATAAAGCTTAATATAATACATGGTGGTATAAATATATTACATTAAAGGTTGTTGCTGTCCTTAAAACAAACATTCGTATTTCATTCATTTACACCCGAGCAACACGTGGCACAACGTGGAAAAGGAGTACAATATTTACATATCTAAATGTAGGTTATGCCTACGAACAGGTAAACAGGAGCAGAGTGCGGTGATAATGTATAATCATTTATATAGCTACCCGGGAAAACTGACAGAAGAAATAAAAATGTTAAGACAGAAAACCTGAAAGCAATAAAAAAAATTTCATGAATATCTAAACATAATAGACCTGTAAATCGTGTCATAATACCCGGATCCTCGCACATATTAATATTTCGTACATCATGCATCCGTATTGAGCAAGGTAGTTAACCTTCGCACACCTAGCTAGGCGTGCGGCACGACTTGCCCCGTGTCGTGTCAATAGCGCCTCAAAGAGCTATGTATGCTACGTATATCAATTAAACATTTTATGTTTGCGACGTTTCAATAAAATAAAGACTATGGTTTAATTTACAAGTGAAATTTAGTAAAATATAGCTTTAAATTTACGATCAAATGGATATTTGTCAAGACCTGTGCATGTTGTTTTGTCAGGCTTGACAAGTAAATGGTTAATGGGCTAGAAAATCTAAATCTTTACTTACTCAGTGTCCATTTGCAGGCCAAGAGAAGACTATTTCTTGAGAATTTACCATTGTAATGACTGGTTCGCCGAGCCAGTCATTACAGTGGTAAATTCTCAAAAAAAAGAGTCTTCTCTTGGCCTGCAAATGGACATTGCTCAAGAGCTCTGTAGAGATAGGGCTTGGTCGAGTTGACGATTAAACCGTTAAGTTGACGCAAGAGTGTGTAATTAATACGAGCTAAAAGATGTGTTCATGGTGGGTGGCCACAGGGTAGAAAGAGGCTTATGGCACGTTTAACATACTTAACATTTAATATAATCTCGCGAAGAAACGACAAATGCAGACACGAAATTAAGTATTATTATCTAGTAAGCCAATGTGGGATACGATCTGTCACCCACGTAGCTAACGTCATCTTACAATAGTGACATATTAGATGACGTCACAATCAAAATGACGTCGAGCTCTTGGCCGCGAAACTCGAAAAGTCCGTCGCGTGTACAAATTGTATGTCTGTGATGGATTTAAAATGTAATAACAATTATTTTGAATATTTTGAAATTAATTTAACTAGGAACTGTTGCTACCATAGGCAAAGTATTCCACAGCGTACCCGTATACTTACCTTGCCATTGAGATTCTGGCAATGGATGAATCCAGTTTTTACTATTCCCCGCCCTTCTCTAGATAAACTCCACATACGTATTATTGAAAGTTATTTGACTGAGCGCTGTTGCTGACTAGCAACAGCTCCCGGTAAAATTAATATCAAAATAGTCAACAAAATGTGTAGTAAATAGTAGACAGCCAATTCTTAGAACAACGCTTAGTTCGTCATCAATTTCTCTCTCTCTCTCCCTCTCTCTCTCTCTCTCTCACTTCCTCACTCCCCCCCCACCCACCCCCACCCCCCTCTCTCCATCCCTCCTCCCTCCCTCCCTTCCTCACTCCCTCCCTCACTCACTCCCTCACTCACTCCCTCCCTCCCTCCCTCCCTCCCTCCATCCATCATCCATCCATCCATACATCCATCTAGCCAGCCATCCATTCATCCCTCCCTCCCTCCCTCCCTCCCTCCCTCCCTCCCTCCCTCCCTCTCTCCCTCCATCCCTCGGCCCGACACCCCCCCCCCCCCCACACACACCCCACACCCAACACACCCATCTCGCTCCCTCCCGCTCCCTCTCTCGCTCTCTCTCTCTCTCTCTCTCTTCTCTCTCTCTCTCTTTCTCTCTCGCGCGCTCTCTCTCTCTCCCTCCCTCCTTCCCGCCTTCTCTCTCTCACTCTCTCTCTCTCTCTCTCGCTCTCTCTCGCTCGCTTGCGCGCTCGCTCCCTCCCTCCACATTTCTCTCACTCTAAAGTCTAAAGTAAATCTTACACATGTGCAATTACTAATTAATGGGCCACATTACATGTATAGGCCTAGTGGATCTGAACTCGGTCCAATTTAATATCACTATTATCAACCGAGTCGAAAATTATCACTTTGCACGGGCTTTAGTTGATAATAGTGATATTAAATGGGACAGAGTTTCAGATCCTATTTATCATATAATCTGAAATTTTGAAATATTTTTCAATAGCGTGTAACATTTATATGATTTTTCATCGTCGAAACATTGGCTGAAATAAACATTGGCCGTGACGCGTATACTGGAGTGACAGATCGGATTAATCTTTTGTTGATTGACGAAAGCTAAAGCGGGTACGGCCTCTCTCTCTCTCTCTCTCTCTCTCTCTCTCCCTCCCTCTCTCCCTCCCTCCCTCCCTCTCTCTCTCTCTCTCTCTCTCTCTCTCTCTCGCTGGTAAAAGATGGAAAACAACAAAAAACTTAATGGACCTTTCCTTTTTTACCTATTCCCCGCCCATCTCTAGCCCAGCTCCACCCACACCTCGCCCGTGTTGGGATCGATCGCTCTCTGAACTCCCTGACTATCAATTTCCAGAAGACCATAAAGGTAAGCTGTTGAACATTTTGAAACTGATTTGATTCGGGGTTTTGCTGCCCAGCAACAGCTCCCAGTGAAAATAGTTTCAAAATATCAAACATAATGTTTATTAAATTGTAAATTCATTAAAGACATACACATCGTACACGATTTACAGACATTTCGATTTTCAGTACGGAGCTATACGAGGGTGACGTCAATAAGCAAAACACGTCATTAATTATGACGTGATATCATTGAGTGACAGATTAGTTTCGTCTATTCTCATCCTTACGTGGACATGTTCCCGTGGAACACAACTGTGTCTCTGTTGTAGCTCCTACACAATCAGCCCCTCCATTTAGTGGTGGTGGGTTCGTGCAAGTACGTGTTTGGTACAATGTTTCAGAACCACACGTCACACTACAAATCCACGGACTCCACACCGTCCATCCGCTATCAACTGAAAATAGGACATGTAATGTCTCTGATGTATTGATATATATATATATATATATAGATTCTGACTCATAATAATGGTCTGTGCTGTGGTCTGTATGATAACCATCATTCCTTTGAAGGTGAGCATAATGCTCAGAATTGTACTGCATATATCCAGTCTGTGTCGTAGATTTTAATGGTTTGGAATTATTATCCTTGGTTGAAACTGAAGGATAACTATAAAAATCATTGTCACGATTACCAATGATTGCTGTAGCATGAAATTGTGATGCATTTATTCCAGAATGTGGTGCAACAATAATCCCACCACTGCCACCACTTGAAGCTTTTCCAGCCCGGCTGCCACCAATTGGAGCACTAATTTCATCCACACCCGTGTTTGCCACATGCGCTGGAGCTCAACCATGTCTGACACCAGCCGAAGTTGGTGTTCCGACTGACTGGTAATATCCTGTAAGTTTCAAGCTCCGGTAGTGTGACATTATTACTGACAGGCTCCGGCTTTATTAAAACATCCATCCACCTAGCATTTGCAATATTTAATCTATCAGTGCTAGCTTGGTTTTGTGATGCTGTTGCATCTGTATATCCAGCTAGCAACTGCGCCATTGCGGCCATTGTTGCCTCAACCCCTAAGGCAGTGATAATGGCTTCTAGGCCTTCTCTTGCCTGTTCCTGTGAGTCAGCCATAGGCCTGCCATGTCCATTAACTGCAGGGGTGTTTTCTCATGGTTACATAGGACATGTTCGTGGGCGCTGTTTGCAGGGGTGTTCAGACCCAAACCATCATTATTACTGCCCATAAAGCGTTCATGGTCTATTAAAAATGATTCATTGACGCTCATGTCTGGCTGTGGATATGCCAGAATATTTGTCTGCTCAATGGCAGTCGGTGGTGCCTCAAAATTATTTATTGTGGGACCAATACACGTCTCATTGGTGTCGCAAATGCTTCCCACCTCATGCTGCTTTTCAGCCTTTGGCTGAGGTGTTATTCCATACACAGATACAGTGTTCCTGTGAGGCTCCAGATTCAAATTAGTACTACTAGCGTTGGTAGTACTCACTGGGTGTACATCACTGGTAAGCTGGCGAATGTTAAGCCTTGATGCAAGCTGTTGTACTTTCGCTGACAACGCATGTAGTGGATTGAACTGGCCTTCCATAGTGTAGGTAATCTTTCTCGTATACACACACATGTACAGCGCCAAAATTCAAGCAGAATATGGTGTTTCTGCAGCCTCTGAGATGTACAAAACACTGTTCAAGGGGCGTCACTCTGCGTCGTAATGTGTTGCTCGTGATACGAGTTGTCTCCCTTGTATCGTCACACAGGCTTGATATTATTTCAACAGACGCTAGTGTAATATCATGAATAGTTGCAGTAACTATTGAGCAAGACTGACTATCTTATTAGCAATGTTGCGGAGATACTAATGTTCTTGCAAAATTCACATCCACACAAATGTACTTGTGTGTATATTGACAACAATAATTGGTTAACATTTGTATGCTGTCAATGGGGTCTCTTGGTGATTTCACGTCCTAGTGACTCTGTAATTGTGTTGAAATCACCCCAGGACGAACGATAATCCGTTTTGTCTGGTGTAAGCAAAAATATGCATGACCATGTAGTTTTTAGAGAGAAATATTTGTGCTAATCTGTGTGTATGAGCATAGGACTATGTGCGTTATTATTTAATGTGATCAGCTAGCTTTTTGAGTTGTAGATGGTGTGTTTTGTATGCTAGAATTGAATGTTTGTTCGTATGTTTGTGTGTGTAATGTGTATGTGTGATCATGTCCTACTGTGTACAGTTACTCTCTTTTACTACTATGATCATGAGTATAATGTTGTCTTGAGGAGCGTGAGCTATGATAGCTAAACCAGTGTATAAAACAAACCGAATTTGTGTAGATGATGTTCTATCGTCAAAAATATTAACATGGTGTTTTAACAGCTAAAAGGAAACAGAACAGCAAACGTTAGTTCGTTGGTAGTGTACTATGTAGGATATTGTGGAATCAAGCGGTCTGTAAACAGACACACCATTGCACACTGTTACTTTGCAAACAGTCTACAATAGTGGTGCGATTCATAGCATAACCACGTGAGTCTTAAGAAAGAACTACTTTCTTCTCGTGGCTGTATTCACACATCAGATCATGTACACCGTACCGATGTTCCCATGGTCTGCCTGTTGAAAACATTCGAGGTACGCCCACGCACGAGGAATGCCAGGGTATTGCAGACCAGACCTGAATTTCCACAACTTAGAGTTAGATCAGTGTTAGCCGTTACAGGCTCACTACTTGCAGAAGCTTTCGGATGCTTGCCTGTAACATTCCCCTGTGGAGGCTATCACTACGAGTCTTTCAACTCTACGGTCAAGCTACAAACACAGAGAGAATTTGCTAATACCTCACCAGATCTTCTACATCAATGTATGTCTGTCTGAGCTGCTATGTATCGGCGGAGCTGTTGATTTTAGGAGCAACTTTAGAGCAGAATTTCGCGTTCATCTACAACAAATTTCGACGTACCGTGCTCCTAAAAAGACGAAATAATTATGCATCTACCATCAGTCTGGCGTTCAGTCTAATGCTCAGTCTAACGTGCACAAACCTGGCAGCGTATAGACATGCAGAGAAGCATAGGTAGAGCGCTCACGAGGAATGCCAGGGTATCGCACTCTGAAAGGTCATTATGCCTGGGTGCTAATGTCTAATGAGAGAGAGAGAGAGAGAGAGAGAGAGAGAGAGAGAGAGAGAGAGAGAGAGAGAGAGAGAGAGAGAGAGAGAGAAAGAGAGAGAGAGAGAGAGAGAGAGAGAGAGAGAGAGAGAGGTGTAATTATTCACTGCTAGAAGCAGAAAGCTAAGAAATGCTGTGTGCGCGGCCTTTTATACTCTCCAGAGAGCATATCTGCTGTTTTTACATCAGCTTCTGATTGGCCAGAAGCGTAATAACGTAGTATTGTTTGGGGAAAACTCTCTCTAATTTGACATGTCTATAAATCACATGTATAACCTAATTCCTGATTCCATCAATATATGGCTACGAATATTTGTTTGGACGACTGTCTGTGTTATAAATTCGTTCAGAATTAAGTTTTCATTGCTGGATAAAGTTGTGAACGCCGCAAGAAATCTAATAATGCTTGAACAAGATGATAGGCCGTGACCTCTCTAACCTGGCGCGTGGCTAGTCAAGAGAGCGCAACACAATTCCCGCGTTTGAATTATGTCAAGCGGCCGGTTACAGCTGTTCTCTTGAATTTTTCGTGTATTTACATCAAATAGATACTATTTTTCGGCATCAAAATATACCGTTCTTATTCTCATACAGCCTGGAATGAGCTTTGATAAATACAAAAGGTTCCGTGTTTCCCTCTAGCATGTCATTCCGACATCTTAAATGGCCGACCCCCGATAAATGACGTCATGGGTGTGGTTTACTATACGCATTTCCGTGTTTTAAAATCGGCTCTTTCCTTGCTCAAGCATTATTTTAAGGGCTTTTAAGTGAATGGGTATGTCAAATATACATGTTTCTTTCCATCAATGCTTCCCCACAACGGTGCGAAGCTGAATAAGTTTGTATTTGACTGTGAAAGGCAATATTACGCAAGTATTTCGTCTTCTTGTTCGGAAAGGTTTGTTGGGAGTCCCTCCCCTATGTAAAATAGGTGAACCAACAACTTCGCATCATACGGTGAAAACCGCTGGTACTTGCATAATACGAGTATCAAACTATTACATTTGATCAGGATTGTTGCTAAATCGTTCCACAATATCAGAATACATGTAAACAGCCACCGCAAAATATTACACTGCCCTCTCGCAAGCTTCGTTTGTCCCAAATGATACAGCTGGTATCCACTAAGGTACTTGTGGTGGATATGACTCATTCAGCATGCCTAATGGTGTTCTGCGTTCATAGAAAGATAATTATATATTTTATATATAATATACACATGTGTTTATATTATTATTAGTTTATAAACAAATACTGTAATAGTTTATCTGTTTTTATTAAACTGCCCCCTTTTTAGTGCAAATACGGTAGCATCACGTGATCTGGCTTGTTGACGCTTACTCATATTCCATGAATGGCCGCGTGGTATTTGTAGTGCATTCCAAAGGTCACGTGGTCTACGCTGTACCGCTAAATTCACACGGTGTGTAAATTACGCGGACCTCGCAGTCTCGCATCATATTACTGCTGGAGGAACATAATTTGAGCCGTGTGGCATAATATTTTGACATGTTGTTGTTGCGCCTGAAAGCTGTGCTGGCTTTTAAGTGCATAGCATCATGGTAGTAAGGAAAACAACTTGTTATTCATTAGATAAGTTTACGTTATCGTGTCAGCTCCCTTGCCATGGTCTGCATATCAAATAGCGGCTTAGACAATGTCTATAGCTTTGTTGTATTCCAGTCGAAATAACAGAATATGAAGCTATTAAAGGGGTATATACAGCAAACAATTTTAACATGTAATATTTATATATAGACATCACTGAAAATATATGGCCGTAGAAAACAAACAGTTAAACAAACATATTATTACTGTACAAGACAATATGTGTTCATTTAATAAGCGCATATATTTTGTCATTAAAACAACCCTTGGATAATAACAAACCTGTGGTTTGTGTTAAGAAAATGAGGGTGATGTTTGCACGTATATAGCCTATGCAGCTATGGAATATAATATTTATATGCTGGTATATGTACTGCAAGGCGTGTGCTTAAGCACATCGGTCATGTATGCCAACCCACATTTTTCTAGTAAACATGCGTTTAGTGATTTTGGTGTTGACACACCTAATTGCTGTCATTTATTTACAAATCCACCAGCTAAAATATAGCATAGCTGTCGGTGACAAAAACTGTACATTGGTGTCAGCCTACGATATTTGTAGTAAACATGCATTTTTGAAGGGTTTTAGTGCTGACGCGTTTCTATGCCACCTTTTTAACAAACGTTATAAAATGTAATATAATGTTTTACACAACTACAATATTTAGCACACATAAACGAATCCAATTTATTTTATAGACATATATACAGTTGCTAGCGCTTCCCAACAGGATAACAGCGTGACATCACATATCATGTTACAATATGAAGACTAATATGTCCATTCGCTGTACTGTTGTGGTGGCTTGCGTTGTCTGTTTGTCCTTCGTTCTTGTGTTGCATGGGTGAGCCTATTTAATGGAGATGGTGTACTCTGTATTTCGACATTTGTCTGTTCATCCAGATCTGAATCAGACATGTTGGATTTGGCAGATCTCTGTTCATCATCTACTGCCTCTGATATGCCAGTATCTATGTAACGACTATCCTTCGTAAGAGGCAAAGTTTCATCTCTATCTACTGCCATAGCAGCGCTCGGGTGATGAAATGTGTGGTGAGAAAATGTAATTTCTTCATCTTCACTGTAGATTCCACCCTCATCATCCACACCATCAGTATCTAATACTAGGACAATCTCTCCATCTTCTGTTTCCGTCTGTGTGGCTACTGAGGGGCTACCAACTGTGTGCCTTTCCTTCAGCATCTTGCAAGGTTTTAATATATTGAAGTGATATAAGCTTGCTGTTACCTTAAATGGCCCAACCCATTTATATTGTAACTTTGGTGTCTGGCCAGGAACTCTATATTTATCCATCAGATAAACCTCATCTCCTGGCACATAATGTCGTCCATGGACTAGACGGTCATGTCATGTCTTTTGTCGTCGATGCGCCGATTTGAGCTCGTTTCTTACATCACAGTAAGCCTGAGCCAAATTCTCTTTCAGCATATTTGCATACTGACAAGGCCCTAATTTCTCATTCTCCATTCTTGGCACCATTAGATCAAGGGGGAGATTTATTTCATGGCCAAACATTAAATATGTTGGTGTATGACCAGTCGAACTGTGCATGGATGATCCGTATGCCATCATTATATAGGGAAGGCGGGTGTCCAAATCCTTTTGGTCCTCTTGTATTTGTTTAGTCAACATGCCTGCCAATGTTCTGTTGAATTGCTCGACCATTCCATCAGAACGAGGGTGAAATGGTGTTGTGCGAGTCTTCTTAATCTTGAGAAGATTGCACAGCTCACGGAAGAGTCGACTTTCATAATTCCCACCCTGATCTGAGTGTATTTCATTTGGACATCCAAACCGTGAAAATATGTGCTCGACTAGTGCAGTAGATACAGTTTCTGCCTCCTGGTTTGGAAGTGGAATAGCCTCAACCCACTCTGTAAAATAATCTTGTACAACCATAACATACTTGTTCCCAGAATTGCTTTCTGGTAATGGTCCAAGAATGTCAGTGGCCATGCGTTCCATGGGAGCTCCTGTAATATGTATCATCATTGCAGCTTGTCGCTGCTTAAGGCCTGTAGTCCTGTGTTGACATTGCTCACAAGTTCCTAACCAGGCAGCTATGTCCTGAGCTATTCCTGGCCAGTGAAATCACGCCTTTATCCTTTCCTTGGTGCGGTCTACTGCCAAGTGCCCAGAAGTTGGAGAGTCATGCATCTGTTGCAATACTAGTTGCTGATGTGAGGCAGGTACCACAAAACCTTTATTGAAGTACAATATGCTATTTTCCAATTGCAGTTGCTCAAACCGTTGGTAGAAATACTTTGCTGTAGGTGGTGCACTAGAAACATCTTCCTTGTTTAGCTTGAAACCTCGTTCAGTCCATAATCTTACCAGCTTTAATGATTCATCCTCCTCTTGTGCCATCCTAAGATGCTCATGGTCCCAATCAGTAGGATCCAGTTCAGGAAACTGTGGTTGCTCATTTGTACTGACTTGTGACACAGCAGTGAGAGGCTCTGTCACTGGCTGCATTTGCGGGACCATACTGGACTCTGGAACATCCATGTCATTGCTCTTGGGAGGTATCTCTGGTGGCCGCCGACTAAGTCCGTCAGCATTGCCATGCAACTTTCCAGGACGATGCTGGGCATGGTACTGGTAAATCTGAAATGCATCCTGCCATCGGGCCACCTGACCCTCTGGATTACGCTGTTGCCTAAGCCAAGTTAAAGAGCCATGATCTGTTCTGAGCAAAAATGGTCTGCCATATAGGAAATGCTTAAAGTATTTCGTGAAGGCTACCATTGCTAACAGCTCTCTCCGAGTATCACTATAACGTCGCTCAGTCTTGCTTAGTGTGCGTGATGCATAGGCAATAACACGTTCCTTCCCGGCCTGTACTTGGGAAAGCACCACTCCAATCCCACAGTCAGATGCATCAGTGTCTAGAATAAACTTAAGATCAGGATCTGGATATGCCAATATTGGGGTTGTAGTGAGTCGTTCTTTAAGTGTGCAAAAGGCTTTTTCACATGCCTCAGTCCACACAAATTGGCGACCTGCCTCTGTTAACTGATGCAGTGGCTTGGCAATTTCTGCAAAGTGCTCTATAATTCGTCTGTAGTAACTAGCGAGCCCGACAAAGGACCTAAGGTCCTTAATATTACTAGGGGTAGGCCAGTCACGCATTGCTTCTATTTTCTGTGGCTGTGTCTGTACTCCCTGTTCAGATATTATATGTCCCAAAAATTATACTTCCCTACAGAAGAGTTCACACTTAACAGGCTTAAGTTTTAGTTGTGCAGCCCTAAACCTGTCTAGGACTAGACGCCTGCATCTGTCTACTTCCTCAAGTGTATTCCCAAAGACAATAACACCATCTAGGTAGCAAAGCCATACCTCCCACTGTAACTTGACTAATGCCTGTTCCATTAACCTTTCAAATGTACTAGGGGCGTTGCAGAGACCATAGGGCATTTTTCTAAAGTAGAATAGTTCAATTTTAGTAGTAAATGCAGTCGTATGCTTGTCTTCAGGTCTGACAGCAATTTGCCAATACCCACTAGCCATATCCAAGGTACAGAACCAGGAGGCATCATTGAGGCAGTCCAGTGTCTGGTTAATCCTCGGAAGAGGGTCGCAGTCCTTGAGACATACCTCATTCAATTTTCTATAATCGATACAAAACCGTAGAGACCCATCCTTCTTGGTTACTAGTACAATGGGACTAGCGCATGGCGAGGCAGATGGCTCAATGACACCTTGTTCTAGCATTGACTGTATCTGCCTATTGGCTTCTTTTTCTTTATGAATTGGTAGGCGATGCAAACGCTGTTGGATTGGTTGATGATCTCCTGTATCAATCGGGTGCTCAACAATATTGGTTGCACCAATATCCAGCTCTGAAGCAGAGAATCCGACTGCATAATCCAAAAGTAATTTGTGTACTGTCTGCTTTTGAGAATCATCTAGATCCATTACCGAACGTTCATATAGATCGCGGAGATATGGTGGTAGCATTGAAGTTTCCTCTCTGTGTGATAATGGAATAGTTTCCATTTGAGTCATAATGCTCGACACAGGAGCTAACCGTGCACATTTAGTACCTTTGAGTAGAGAAACACATTCATCAGTGCTATTAAATAACCGCAGAGGAATCAAAGCACCTCTGCTAGAAATGACTGTATGAGGAATGGGAAGTCCATAGCGCTCCTCAAAAGTGGGATACGCTTCAACTACTCCCTCAGGTCCTAAATTTCCAACCCGGTTAATACGAGCTCCTACATTGAGCTCTTTGCCAGCAGGTAAACTAATATCTGCAGCAATCTCTATGCGATAGCAGGTAAAATCAGGGTGCTGTTTCACCATGGGAATGTGCCGCCAATTTATCTTCAACTCACCATCTCCATATGACAACCTACAATGTTAATGTTGCAAGAAATCAGTTCCCAGCAAACCATCACATGCAATATCGGCTACATAGACTGGGTGGTGGAACGTCATCCACCAAGGATTATAGGCATCTCTGCATATCCGATGCATGTGATGGACTCGCCACTTGCACTTTGCAGCCCTGTTGGTGCTGGTTGCAGTGACGGTCGCTGGTCCTCTTTCATAGCAGAATATATGGCCCTCTTGATTAATGTCACACCGGCCCCCGTGTCAATATTAAAGTTGACACCAATCTGGTTAATAGATCCAGGTACATAGAGCAACTGAGGCTCATGTATGTTTACAGTTTTATGTGACGGTATCACATAGCATTCACCTGTATCTGTCATACATGTCTCTCCTTGTAGTGGTATATATTCTTTCTCACCAGGTCCACAATCGGTATTGCTTTGTACAAGTAATCCGTTATCCTGCTTGCTCTGCGCAGGGTGCTGTACACAATCTTTGGATTGCATGTCAGATGTTGCTTGTGGGATGTGTCGCACTGCCATTCCTGGTGTTGAGCTATCAGATATGATATCCTACTGACATGAAACATGGCTACCCTGTTGTATGGGCCGTTCCAATTGAGGAGAACATGACTGCTCATTGGAACCATTAGCGTTTTAAAGAATTGATGCATTTTTTCCACCATTCATTCTTTCAGCCGTATGTTTCAAAGTAGTTTCAAGATTTTCATTCTGAAAAGTCTCTATTGCTGATTGTCCAGGGCATGTGTTTGCTGGGGACATCTCAAGCCCTGTTGAGATACCCCTGTGATGTTTCCCTGGCTCTCAGTATGCAATGTCTGGTTTGTTGTATTTTCAACTTGTTCTTTCTGCTGTTGTGCTTGCTGTTGTGCTTGGTGATTGTTTTGGGGCCACCGTCGCTTGGGTCCCTTCTTTCTATAGCCAGCAGCATTGACTTGCCCATTAGGCATATTACCCATCTTTGGGCCTCGTGAATTCATATTATTATTGTTATTATTATTATTATTATTATTATTATTATTATTATTATTATTATTATTATTATTATTATTATTATTTGAATACCACGGCTGCTGCTGTTGCTGTTGCTGCTGCTGCTGCTGCTGCTGCTGCTGCTGCTGCTGCTGCTGCTGCTGCTGCTGCTGCGGTGAACTAGACCATTGTTGTTGCATACGAGCTTGATTGGGGTTCCATTGCTGGTGTGGCCTCTGCTGGTTCTCCAAATTTCTTGGTTCATTGTATTGGTTATTGTATTGGTTAAATCCTTGCCGATAGGAATGGAAACCATAAGCATTATGTTGTAATGCTTGTCATAATTGTGACATTTGAACCTGCAATGCTTGTATGCTCTGTTGAAGCATGCTACTTTCATTGACATTAGGCTTTCCTCCTGCATTGTATGACCCTTGTGAATGAGACATTGACAGCTGTCTTGCATTGGTTTGATCTTGTAATGGCAATAAGGCAGTTGCCTGATGTGGCATACTTCCTTCATCAGTAGGAATTACTGCATGAGCTGGCCGTGATCGTGGCCTGGGATGCTCTCGATCGAGGTAGCCCTCCATGCGTAATGCAATTTGTACGGCTTGACTCAGTGTCTCAGGGTATGCCTGAAACACATGTATTTTCAGTTCCCCATTTTAGGAGAGTGATTCCACTAATGAATCGACAGCCATTGTTTCAGCTTGGGACATAGTCAAACCTGGATACGCTCGTCTAGCCATACTACGAATACGCTGGGCTAGTTCCTGTATGCTTTCATTGGGTTTTCTAGTCCGGTTTCGCAGCTGTAAGCGACTGGTTTGTTCTTGTTCTGCATTACCAAACCTTGCCTCTACGGCAGTCGTCAGATAATCAAAGTCAAGATGGTGTGCAGGTGGAATGTCTGTCAGAACGTAGAGTGCTTCACCCCTGAGTCTAGTTGCTAAATGTGATGCACATGGGGTTGCTCCCCAATTCTTAATGGAAGCCGCAATTTTGAATTGCACGAAGTAATCAGCCCATGGCTCTTTCCCATCATAGTTTGGTGGTGACACTGGTTTTCCTTGTGGATGTAGGGAATTATAGTATGCTGGGTATTCATGTATTATTCGATGTGGTCGTAACTCGACAGGCCATGTATGGGTTGTATCATGCCTGCCTGTTGGTCGACCAATTGGGCTTTCAAAGTTCCCTTCATACGTGTGCCCTCTCCCAGCAATATTCACTCCACTTGGGACATGCCAACTGTGTTTAACCGGTGTTGAATACCATGGCGATGGTACTGCACGAGTATGAGTTGTATTAGGTACACTACCAGTCCACACATTTCCAGATCTGTTCTGCTGCTTAACCCGGGGCACAGATTCAAATGCTGATGTGGCAGGTGGCTGTCTATGGGCTGCTAAACCTGAATATGCAGGTTGGTTTGGGATATGACCATTTCCCTTTGGCTCTAGCTACTCTCTCATTAGTATTGAAACTTTCTTTGGTATTGCTCCATCTGTCTATACATATCTCTCTTATTATGTGCAGAATGTGAGGAAACCTTTATTAAATCAGCGACAGCTTCATCCTCAGATTTAAGTTTTCATTGCTGGATAAGGTTGTGAACGCCCCAAGAAATCTAATAATGCTTGAACAAGATGATAGGCCGTGACCTCTCTAACCTGGCGCGTGGCTAGTCAACAGAGCGCAACAAAATTCCCACGGTTGAATTATGTCAAGCGGCGGGTTACAGCTGTTCTCTTGAATTTTTCGTGTATTTACATGAAATAGATACTATTTTTCGCCATCAAAATATACCATTCTTATTCTCATACAGCCTGGAATGAGCTTTGATAAATACAAAAGGTGCCGTGTTTCGCTCTAGCATGTCATTCCGACATCTCAAATGGCCGACGCCGATAAATGACGTCATGGGTGTGGTTTACTATACGCATTTCCGTGTTTTAAAATCGGCTCTTTCCTTGCTCAAGCATTATTTGAAGTGCTTTTAAGTGAATGGGTATGTCAAATATACATGTTTCTTTCCATCAATGCATCCCCACAATAGTGCGATGCTGAATAAGTTTGTATTTGACTGTGAAAGGCAATATTACGCAAGTATTTCGTCCTCTTGTTCGGAAAGGTATGTTGGGAGTCCCTCCCCTATGTAGAATAGGTGAACCAACAACTTCGCATCGTACGGTGAAAACCGCTGGTACTTGCATAATACGAGTATCAAACTATTACATTTGATCAGGATTGTTGCTAAATCGTTCCACAATATCAGAATACGTGTAAACATCCACCGCAAAGTATTACAATATATATAGAAATATATATATATATATATATATATATATATATATATATATATATATATATATATATATATATATATATATATATATATATATATATATATATATATATATATATATATATGTTTATATATATGTGTGTGTGTGCGTGCGTGCGTGCGTGCGTGCGTGCGTGCGTGCGTGCGTGCGTGCGTGCGTGCGTGCGTGCGTGTGTGTGTGTATGCGTGCGTGCGTGCGTGCGTCCGTGCATGCGTGCGTCCGTGCGTGCGTGTGTGTGTTCGCCATGAACAAAGTTATCCAATATACATGTCGGTCATATATTTTTAATCAGGTCTCCGCGAGGTCAAAGGTGTCTATTTTAGAAACAATGTTGCTGAAAGTTGCTGTTGCTACATCTTAAGCTTGGGGCCCAGAATTGGAACACATCTTCGGGACAGCAAACATCCACCCAATAGACATTCCCACTTTATTCATCAAGCATATGACGTCATAATCAACTACATGACGTGTAGAATGACAGCATAATGAATGACGTCATTGTGGCGTGTAGAATGACGTGGATAAGTACGTTACCAACACATATTTGAAGACGGACTATGCATTGTTGTATGAATTGTATGATAATACTATTATTTACTATTTAATACATATTGTGTAACTAATTTAACTAGGTACTGTTGCTGCATATGGCAGCAACAGCGCCCAGTCGCATTAGTTTCAAATTATTCAACAGCTTACATGTATACTTTTCAGGAAATTGATAGTTAGGCCATTCAGGGGATCGACCAATCCCAACACGGCGAAAGGTCCATTTTTGAGCGGTTCGCTAAAGTAGAACAATAGTTAGTGAAAAAAATGCATCAACAGTGTCCATTTTGAAAAAGACTTTGCTGAAAATGGTTACCATGGTATTTCAACTTTGGACACCAAAATCGGAATACCTGTCTCTCTCTCTCTCTCTCTCTCTCTCTCTCTCTCTCTCTCTCTCTCTCTCTCTTCTCTTTCTCTCAGTAGAGGTGGGGCGAGATGACGACAGATTTTCACACCTTTTAAGTAGTTGCTGTGTCAGTACACCCACCTTTATTTGCATCATTATCACTTTCTTCCTTTGATCTCACAACGTTTTGAAAAGGTCTGAAAATCCATCCCCAGCGCTCCTCAATTCTGACTGGATGTTAGATGCAGACGATGTCCATAAGCCCCTTCCCCCCATTAAATCATGTTGCACGTGTCATCAAAAGCTTAAGTGTTTGACATGGGGTAATGAGGGCAATTAAGGATGATTGACAGGCTACATGTCTGGACTCGTCTTTTCCTGATGCTTGGAACTCATTCAATCGCAAATCCCCACCCTCGTTAAATCATGTGCCTCCTGGCATCCAATGAGGTCAGCTTATGGGTAATTAGCATAATGATGAGCGTTAATCGATAGGTGCTAACGTATAAAAGCCGCGGTTTAAAAATCTGATCTGTTACACCTTAACGTTCTTGGGGTTTTTTAAACAGTTTGTTCAACATTTATTATAATTATGAATACAGGATATCTTGTGGATTGTGACATTCCCGTTGCGCTCGGTGACAATGTGCACGTAATCGTCATGAAACATAATTACAAATTCATAGTAGACATGCGTGAGTTTAGTGTTGGTAGTGTTTAACCCGCGAAGCGAGGCATGTTTATGTATGGTAATACGTTTTGAAAGTTCGATGTCACGATTTCTGCCTTCGAAGAAACTGTGCTTATGGCTAGGTGTTCCGATAGAGTAGAGCAGATTAATTACATATACGAATTAGAACCTCAATTAAAGGTTACTATCGGCACTAAATATATGTACATCAAGCTAACTTGGTACTTTACTTTGCCAGGTCAAACCGAGATGAAACCATCGTTGAGGAGCATAACATTACCTAGCGACTTGTTGAGAATTCTGAAGTAGAACTTGCACAAAATTGTCAGAACTCTACGCTCGTGTAAACGTTTTATACCCGAAAAACGGACATTGCTATTACATTTTAATGTGAGCTAGTGCGGCCACGCATTATTGATCAAGAATCTACAGTTGATCGTCAATATCTAGATAAAAAAAACTCGGGATGGTTGGTGCGATGCGCTCCAAAGGTTCCGGAGATCAAGCAATAGGTAAATGGCTGATTCGTGTTGCTCGGATAATGGACAGAGACAAATCGGACTATGCAGTACTATGCCTTTACTCTCCGGCTCTAGAGTCAGCTTAAAGTTAATGGTTGACGAAGATGTTCGTTTTGAAATAGTCAGAACCATAAACAGCAGTGTAAACGTTAACTCAAAGTTAATATTGGATGGATTATACATTACTGCTATGGTTGAATAACTTAGACTAACTACAGTTTCAGAGGGTGACACTGTAAAGACTAAGGAGTACATATTCTCAAGAGCCTGCATGACTCGATTACTGGACTTAACATCTAAGCAAACGTTCAACATTGACGATGTAGCCGATTCTGATTCTGAAATAGACTGAGCTATCTAGAACCTTATCGATCACGTATCCCCACAGGACCTCGGAGAGTTAGATTACACTATTCACCATGTGTCTATGGATGTAGAACAAGAAATGTCATCAGGATCCAAACCTTCAAACTGAGTTCTAATGATTTACCTGATTTTGAAGACGCGTGTTTTACATTGCCTGACTCACTCAGCACTGTCGAAACTTTTGCTCAACCTGTAGCTATGCAGTATACCGCCGATACATTCCATCAAGATATACATGAACGTGAATATGTGAGTTTCCACAATCTGCCATAGACAATGCTACAGTTATTTTCGCAAAGTTATTGAATTTATAAATCCGTAGACTAGCGATTCAGGACTGCTGCTGTTGCCAACATGACAGACCATCTCAGCGCAAACACCAGTGCATGGGCATCAATTATTTCTTAAGACCTATCAACAATGTAGAATAATATTATGTAAACACATTGCTAAATGCACATTCCTTTTATCCAAACATAACTAGGCTGACCAGAATTACTGAGAGTTCGGCTAGAACTATTGATAATATATTCAGTAATAATATCAGTTTCATCAACAAAACACATTCAGGAATTTTCGTAACAGACACATCAAATCACCTACCAATTTGTATCCTCGAAAAACAGTCAAACTACAGTAGACCATTTAAAAATGAAAAAATTAAGTGTAGAGAAATGAATCAGGTCAACATTGAAAAATTTAAAAGGCCATGTCTGAGGTAGACTGGAACGAAGTGATAGAAATATGTGATGATGCCTACACCAAGCTACACAACATATGTGCTAACATCTTTGAGCACAGTTTCCCCATGAAAGAAAAGAAATTATTCAAGCACAACCCTACTAAACCATGGCTGACAAGAGGATTGATATCTGCCTGTCATAAAAAACAGCAACTTTATTTGACATTTATCAAATGTCAAACAAAGTATAATGAGACAAAGTTTAAAAAATATAGAAATAAGTTGGACCAAATAATAAAAACATCAAAAAGAACTATTATCAGAATAAATTTGAGCAATCCAAAAATTATATAAATGAAACATGGAAAATCATAAAATCACTTTTGAATAAAAACAATAGAAAAGCACAACAGACCCAGTTTCTCTACAATAATAAGGTAATCACGGATAACAATGAAATTGCAAACGGTTTCAATCAATATTTTGTTAACATAGGTCCAGATCTCTCAAAGAAAATCATATCTACATCAGGAATTAAATACAGTGATTACAGATACATCCGCTTATCAATCATCTTCATTTTTTGCTTATCCTGTTAACAATGAAGAAATTTTCACTATACTTAATTCACTTAATCCTGCGAAAAGTGCCTGCGTAGATGGGTTTAAATGGAGCATATTTAGACACTGCATATTTGATTTACCAATGCCACCCAACCGTATCTGCAATCAATCACTAGTACATGGCATGTGTCCATCGAAACTAAAATCTGTACGTGTCACTCCAATATATAAAGCAAAAGACTCGTCCAACTTCACAAATTACAGGCCTGTCTCAATGCTTCCACTTTTCTCTAAATTAATGGAGCGATTAATGTATAATAGATTAATCAATTATCTAGAAAAAAAGGAAATTGTATACGCTTCACAGTATGGATTCCACCAGAAACACTCAACAATGCTCGCACTAGTTGAAATGACAGAAAAAATAATTGAATCAATTGAAAAGAAAGAACATATAATGGGCATCTTCTTAAACCTTTCAAAAGCTTTTGATACTATCAATCACAATACATTATTAGGAAAACTGCCTATTACGGAATCCGAGGATGTGCACTTGCATGGTTTCAGAGCTATTTAACTGATAGAACACAATGCGGGATATTTAATGCAACCTGCTCTGAAAACAGGAAATTAACATGTGGTGTTCCTCAGGGGTCAATTCTTGGCCATCTGCTGTTTTTACTCTATATGAATAACTTGCCCAAAATTTGCCACAATTTGTCACTAATACTGTTTGCCGATGACACCAATGCCTTTTGCTCCGCCAAAACCTTAGATATATTATACGAAAGAGTAAATAAAGAAATGGAAGAAGTTATTAACTGGTTCAAAGTAAACAAGCTATCATTAAATGTTGATAAAATAAACAACATGCTATTTTCAAAGTCTAGACAATCAAGAACAATAGTATTCCAAAAATCTATATTAATAAAAAAGGAATTGAAGAAGAGCTCCTTTTGCCAAATTCTTAGGAGTTTATTTAGACAAGAACCTGACCTGGGGCAAACAAATTGCGGTAGTCACAGCTAAAGTAGCAAGAGGCATGGGGTCATTCAAAGACTAAAGCCATACTTAACACAAGCTACCATTAAAACCTTGTATTCCACACTGATCCTTCCACACCTCACATAATGCAATGGCATCTGGACTAACACATAAAAAGACCAAATTAACAAAATTGCAAACCATGCAGAAAAGATGCATTAAAATGTTTCAAAAACAGAAAAGGGTCAAAACATCTTCAAAACACAAAGACTTCTTAAACTCACAGACATAGGTAAGTCACAGATGATCAACATTTCCAGAGCCTTTCATCACAAAATTCTACCTAATCTATAACCCACAGCTTTGCAAACAACATCGAAATCCATACATATAACACCAGCAACAAACATGATCTCCACAATAGATACACACGAACAGACACAGGGACACGTAGAATTTCAGTTGGTGTCGTCAGAGCATGGAATAATATAGATAAACACACACGCGAAAAAATACTAACACTAAAATCATACAAAGTTATAATTAAAACTAGCATACTCAATACACACTAGATCTAGAAAACACAATTCCAAGATAACTAAGATCACACACTTCCTGTATCATTGCCATAGCTACCATCATAACAGCCACCCACTACTACTACTACTACTACTACTACTACTACTACTACTACTACTACTACCACTACTACTACTACTACCACTACTACTACTACTACTACTACTACTACTACTACTGCTATATCATAATGCACTATTACAGCTATCGTGCCTACTGCTTCCTTCAATCTGACGCACCTCAGCAAGTGCTACTACTAAATAGCAACCTATGGGTTGGGCTGGGGTAATTAGCATGCATGACCCCCATCCCCCTTCCTTCTCTCCCCCCCCCCCAAATATAAATCTCTAATCTCAATAACTAAAAGGAAAAACATAGATGTATTGTATCGTTCGTTCTTTTTTCTATGTCTACTTAGCTCAGTACCGTGTCTGTACATTCACAAGTATGTCTCACATCCTATGCTAAGCTGTGTGTGTAATTGTATATGTATGTTTAATGTTAGGTGTCCGCCACCACTATAGGCAATGCCTTCGGCGGACAACCTGTATTGAAAATATGTAAATTGGTATCCAAGAAGCAAATAAATAATATTGAATCTTGAATCTTGAATCTAGGATGTGTACCTAAAATCGATTTCTTTTGGGCATTGTCTACAAATCTGGATTTATATTGGAATGTACACGAGTTATACAAAGCCTGTAAGCCTGAATGGTTAAACGATGTATTACGTGCTATTTATAAGCTGCGTGAATAATATATCTATAATTATAACCTATTACTAATATTATTGACATAGCTTTAACCTATAATTCTCGAATTTGTTTGTGTTTTCTCAATCAAATCTTGCTCGCACGTTATTAAAATGATATATATATATATATATATATATATATATATATATATATATATATATATATATATATATATATATATATATATATATATATATATATATATATATATATATACGCCTCAACCTAACCAGCGTTTCTCTATTCGCTAACCATCCACCCCTCCCCACCCCTCCCCACCCGAGCCCCATTCGGGTAGGCAACATGCCCCGCCAATGCCACCACAAGTATCACCCTCTTAGAATTATAATTTTAATGTAGGTTCCCTAGAGTTATGCAGAGGTCTGACGTAGTTGACTAATGAACATCAGATCCAAACCCGATGCTACTCGCCCCACCCCACATACCAGGCTTATGAATAGCTATCAGCAAAAATCTCTGATGAGCCGTTCATTCAGCCCTTTAATCTGGTATCTGTCATTGGCCTGCGCCATCAGACGTCTGCGTAAGTCTAGGAGAACTATCTCAAAATTATAATTCTGGAAAAGAAAAAAGAATGTGAAAACAGACTTTGAAATGTATTTTAACACGAATATGGTAAAAGCAAGCTTAAAACATATCGTTTAAAAACATCTGCAGCTGAATAACGGGTAAAACAGACAAACAAAATTCATGTGAACAGCGTTGTAAGCCTATAATCTAATAATCTATTGGCTAAGCTTTGGACAATTCAATCACTTTTTGTTAAATCTAGTAATGACTCTATACTTGTAATCATCGGCAGTCAATGAATCATATGATACAGACAATATATGCAGAACTCTCTGCAACGAGTCGATACTAGTGGCTCAACAGTAACACCATTATATACATGGGTTACATAATGCCCTGTTCCGACCGTTAGTTCAGACCACGGGGCATGCCCGAACGAGTCAAAATATTCAAATTTTCAGTGTTTTGGGAGATATAACGTGATCCAATGAGTATGTTTATGGTTCTCAGGATCTGTATTAACGATGAGACACAAGGGTCTTCTGATATGCTTAGGTATACAGTCTTTAGCACAAACACCTAGGAACAAATATATTCGAGATGTATAGTAGTTAACATAATAACCCCGTTGAAATAAAACATAAATGTAACCTTGAGCTAATATTAATGAAATACTCAAAGCTACGAAGTCTTTACTAATATTAACCAACTTCTCGGATACAATATGGATTACAAACCGATTTCCCATTCCCCAAAGAATCTTAAAGATGTTTGAAGATGCATTTTGAATTCTGAAATCTTATTGTCTGGATAGTAATCCATGCTACTGTTACTCAGTAGCATAATATAAAACTGCTCCATGTTTCTAGCTATTCTTTCTAAAACGGGGATAATGCCAACCTCTAAACTTTGGGCATTTTTATACTTGGCACAGGTAACATATAACCCAAACACCCAGATGCTAATGTGATCCAAACCCCTTTCTCGCCATTTTGAATGCTCAGATTTATTAGACATGTCACAACTATAATATAAATAATTAAAACTTGAACGAAATATCGTATCTCGTCTATGGGCACTTTTCTATCGCAAAATAATAAGATAATCATTATTGCGGATTTCTGGACTGTTTAGAGACATTTCTACTCCCAAACACCCTAGTTTGAGGCTGTGGGGCTGATTCGAGTGGGGTAGGGGTGTACCGGTAGCTTGGTAATAATTCTAACTAAATATGTTTACGTTCTGACTAACTTATCCATGAATTAAACGAATTAGGATAACCTCACTATTTGATGTAGGCTTCTTGCTTATTATCTTTCGTAAACCTTTTAATAATCTTTTTCGACTCGGTAGAGTTGCTGGTTAGCATCATTTAAATGAATTTTCTGCAACTGTTCGGAATAAAATGTACCGATAATGGGATTTTGATTACAATCATTGAGCTTATATACACCTAGTCTGCGAGGTAGTTTAAATCTTATTTTGAATATCTCCTCACTCCATGCCAGTCTATAATCCTTGGTAAACATTACGTCATCGCCTACATTCAAATCTTTCGACTTTACCGATGCTCTTGGATTCGCTTTCAAGTACATATTACACCAAACTAACACCTATGTACTGTGGTCAACATCTACAGGTTAAATTTTTGTAGTACCATATACAGTTCTATTGTAAGAACTTACCAGATTAGGGAGCATATCGATATATCTATCAGCATTTTTGTAAGTCATATATTTCCATAACTTAGTCTTTATGGTGCGTTCAATACATTCAATGATCGCAGCCTTCATGAGAGTTATGAGATGTGTAGAAATGTATGCCTTTAGCCGTTAATACATTATTATGTCTGGCTAAACTAGTAACATCGCTCAGCTCCATTTGCCATAGCTGATCAACGCTGGTTACTTTGAATCAATCTCCATTAAACTTTATTCTCTTAGGTCTATGCAAAGTATACGTAGCTTGCTCGGCTAACCAGGTGTGTATTAAAGGTTTAGATAATATTCCATTAAAGGCCCTATACAGTTTTTCCAACCCACCAAAAGATGCTGAGTGTTTGCTATTGTAATATGCACGTTTCAATCTGTCAGCTACACTAATAGATTGTTCATTTCTTATAGTTCTTGCGAACGTTTTTTGGCATAGTTTAACAAGTTTTGGATAGCTTAATGTCTTGAGATCTCAGATTTCGAGCGACAGTGGCACTACATCGATTAATGAGCGTAGGTCGTAAAGCTTTAGACTCGGGTTCGTTTTTTTGGGGTTTTTACTTAGATTCGATACGCTGAAGGCTCGGGGTTCAACGCTTTCATCTGTATTATGAACCTTAGTCCTAGTTTCATGACTGCCCCTGACTTGTCTAGGTATATTGGCATCGGCTAAGAGTCTATTGAATGCTGCCAGTAATTTGACTTAGAATCCTTAGAATTTGTATAAGGATTCTGCTCATCACAGTTGAGGCGATTAAATATAATAGATTACTATTTGGATAGGCTACGTCATCTATGGTGACACGATTAGAGGCTACGTCGGGAGCCCTATGGTTTAAGATTGCAATTAATCTCTCGCCTTTACTTCTTAAGCTAGGGCATAATGATTTAACTAGCTCTTTAATTGTAGCATTATCCAAATTTAAACCTCGAGGTACTGAGGTCTGGCGATTCCACGAATGCTGTGAATCATCTGATGACTTAACCACTGAACTGAATTGCTTAGACTGATCTATCTGTAGTCTAAACTTTTGAAGCGTCTGAGAATACGAATTTGACTTTTCACTAGCCGTCAAGACGCTATGATTTAGAATGCATTCCATCTCTTGATTAAAATTCACAGCTGAAGGTTTTGATCGCTATTTAGAATATTAACCTTAGATGTTGTGTTTATACCGTCTATCATATTATGCGGTACGAAAGCCATTTTCTGAACTCTTTCCATCGCTATTATTATCTGAATAATTGAGAAATAAACGGTAATACTGCTGGCAGTAGATGTAAGAAACTGACTTGCTGAAAAACCTGTCGTCTTTTATACAACGGCGTTTTGCTTTTACTGAGTAATCTAATGTTATCTCGATATCCGCGTAAGTATTTACATTGCATTCGATTTAATTTTATATTTCCACGATTTAGTTTAAACAGCATTCAGACACAGCATCGGATACACCCTTATTACAATGTTGGGCTTGGCTTTAGCTAAACTTTGCAAGACTGGTAATTGATCTGAGATATTGACCGCGCTATGTCCTCGTTTAAGCCTAGACCCTGGTCTAACTGCAGCCCTAGCCCCCCTACAATTATTATTATTATTAGTGTTACCCTTCCTGTTAGCTATTTCGACTTTCTTAAGTTTTCTTATTAGGCATATGGACGTACACTATGCAAACTTGATCTGGTAAAATATTGGTATGAAATCGCAGGTGTTCAGGTGTTGTCTGACAGAGGTCTATAAGTAGATAGCCGTGAGTTCATGTAGTGGCATCAATATATGAATCCTGCAATGTCGAGCTATGTCTAGGATAGATTTGATGCGCCAATGTAGTTATACTGGATGCGTCTCTAGGATTTTTATATAGGATTATGCAGTGACAATTCAGCGACATATTTCTGTGGTGTTTATTTTTCGAGAAAATATTCTGAATCAAATGAATTATCATTGAATTCTCGTGATGATCTCGTCTCGTAAACAATGCAGTAACCCTGCTCTCTACACCCTCCATTAGATCATCAAGGATAATCGGATTAGCGATGCTGGAATCTATTTCTAAATCTTGAATTCCTGAATATAGTTCTACATCGGCTCCGAGGTTCGCGCACGACAGTTGATATGACCCATAGTATAATATGATGCATTCAGGTGTTTTATCGAATAACTGAGCTCTGAATCTAATTGTCGCGCTTAAGATGGTCTACTAAGTAAGATATTAGCGGGACGTTTAAATTGTGTATACATTTCTTCATGTATTACTAATCTAAATGAATTCAGCCCTGTATATCGCTCTATAGAACGTTTCAAAACCCTTATAATATTATCAAAATCATGGATGCATCAGGGACGTGGTGGCTTCTAAAACTGTGTGACGAGGCGGGGGGGGGGCCCTCCCGCGGAAGATTTTTAATCTAGATGTTCTCAGATTGCATCTTCTGCATTTCTGGAGGCAAATATTGGTCTTTGGTTGTCTGTAAAATTGATATATTTTTACTTCGTTTCTTAGTCTTTTGGCCCTATACTGCACTGTTTCACAGTATACTTGGTATAGTCACTAGTCAGTGTTGTTATTGGTGTTGTTATTGGTGTTGTTTTACACGCGGATGTGAAAAAAACCCTTTGTTTACTTGTTGGGTGGGGGCCCACCTGGCCAGGAGCCCATGACGAGTGCTCGTCATCTCGTCCATTGCCACCACGTCCCTGTTTCCACATAGACTTATATGACTGAGATAAATCTGTCTCATTGTCTCAAACAATTTGACTGAAACTAATTAGTTCTATACTATGTCCACAACACATCTGAGGGAAATTGCTTACAAGACCTACAGCATGTTTCATGCTTATCGCATTGAAATATATGCATGAGGTACTGTGAGTTGAAATGATTATTCTAGGCAGATACTGTATCAGTCTGAATAAAGAAATGACTCACTAATTTTATATATCCATAGCCAGGGGCTGTGCCTCTAGACATTTTGAAAAACCAGATGCCTAGATGGGAGACTAAGAAACAGCTGCACATGGTCATAAGCCAGTGGTGATTCTAGGATGTTTCTGTAAAGCGTAATGTCCATCAGAACTCATTCTCTCAATGGCCTAATTAACATTCAAACACGCACATCCGACACTGCCGTCATCCTTAATTTGAGACCAACCCGTATCAACCCAGATCAGTCTCTGTATCATAGCCGATTAGTAAAGTTGTCCTTTAATATCAGCACTCATGCACCGAGATTGTTAGAGCAAGATAATAAGTAACACGCGATATTTCAACTGGCGACGAGTGAAAAGTGGATCTGAATAGAATCAGTAACGAGTTTAATGAATTTGAAAAATGTGTTAATACGGTCAAGTAATATTGTGGTAAAAGTAACTTTTTCATAATAATTGAGGGTTAAAGTTTCAATTTAAAAGTTAACATAAGTATATATCGTGTTCAGGCCGAATGTCGAGGATGTACAAGTATTCAATTGACGTACAGTAAGTCAGTTTTCTGTTTTGAAAAGTCAGTAATACTCAATAAACGTTTTGTAGTTTAAGTTATCGATAAGCGGTCGCCAGTCGGTAAACAGTTAAGATTAATTCAGACGGAAAGTGGTTAATATAATTTAGTCAGTGAATAGTTAATTGCTTGTGAAGATGGCGTTAGCACTGCCGAATTGTCCAACATTTGACGATGCTAGATATGGGATTCGGTGGACGAAATGGTTACAACGATTTGAAAACCTGCTGCTTGCTATGGCTGTGACCCGCGACACGCGAAAACGAGCACTATTGCTGCATTATGTAGGCGATGAAACATACGAGATTTTCAACACGATACCGGACAGCGGTGAAAAGGATAACTATACACGTGCTACTGAGTGTTTAACAGAATATTTCTCACCTAGCCGAAATCGCGAATACGAAGTCTATGTATTCCGACAGACTCAGCAGGGACCGGGTGAGTCAATAGACACGTACCAAACGAGAGTACGTCAGCTTGCTGCGACGCGCGAGTTTGTGGATATAGACAAGGAAATAAAGTAGCAAATTATTCAACGCTGTTTGTCGTCCAAGTTACGACGCCAAGTGTTAAAACTTGCGGGTATGACTTTGAAACAATTACTCGACTTAGCAAGAATAACAGAACTGTGCGAATCGCAAGCGCATCGCATGGAAGATGCAACATATGAATCGGGAAATGCATTCCAAAAATGGAAACAGAAACACCGACCAGCAACAAGTAATGAGCCAAGGACAAAGATACCTGGACAGCCAAGTAGTTCGTCTAAGTATGATCAAAATACCAAGACAGAGTCTTTCAGATGTGGATACAATTATCGCCACAAATTTGACCAAAGGTAAACGTTGTATGAACTGCAACAAGATTGGACATTTCGCTAAGCGCTGTAGAGTGCCTAGAAGATCCGAAAAGCTTCCAGATAGACGGTTGCAAACGAATAATCGAGGAGATGTGAAGCGTCTTGAGGAGTTGGACATAGAATTGGATAGAATTGAGTCAAGTGATTCTGATAATGGTTATGTATATGGTGTTACGGGACACTTGATGAACATTGAAGAAACGTCCAAAGGTAATAGATCAAGCTCGAGACAACCATCAAATGAAGGGGGAACATCGTCGCCCAAAGCAACAATCAAAATACAAAATACGCATATAAAGATACTTATAGACACTGGTGCGTCAGTAAACATGCGTAACAAGAATTGTTATGAAACTCTAAATAATCGCCCGCCATTACTGCGTGCTAAGATTACAATATTCCCATATGGATCAGACAAACCACTTCCGGTTTGTGGCAAATTCAATGCAGAGGTAGAAACGAAACAAAGGATTACAAATGCCGTATTCTACGTGGTTGAAGGCGCTAGTGGTTCATTATTAGGTTATGATACAGCCAATGAATTGGGCATTGTAGAAATAGTGAACAAAAGTCAGCCTAGCGATTGCAAGACTGGTCAAATATCTAAAATGGCAGAGGATTCAATCAAACAATGCATACCATGGCAAGCGACAACAAGTACTGCAAATAACGAACCACTTCAGATGGCAGACCTTCCTATAGAGCATTGGACTAACATAAGCGTAGGTTTCTGGGGACCATTCCCATCGGGAGATTATTTATTAATAGTGGCAGGTGACTATTCACGTTATCCAGTTATTGAAATAACAAAGTCAACATCCGCGAAAGCAGTAATTCCAAAACTTGATGGAATATTCTCTATGTTAGGAATTCCGGAAATCGTGAAAACAGACAATGGACCACCACTCAACGGGAAAGAGTTTCGATCATTTTCAAAGTACTTAGGCTTCACGCACAGAAAGGTTACACCCCTGTGGCCACGAGCAAATGGCGAAGTAGAAAGATTCGTCAAAACCATCGAATAGGCTATGCGTGCAGCTCACGTCGAAGGAAAGTCATGGAAGCAGGAACTGTTCAAATTTCTACGTAGTTATCTTGCAACACCTCACTGCTCGACTAATATGTCGCCTGGCAGGCACTTTTCAACAGGAAACTGAGAATCGAACTTCCACAAATTAGTAACAGTAGCGAAGACAACGACATTCGCACTGCTGATCAGAAAGCCAAAGCAAAAATGAAAACAAATGCGGATACATCCAGAAATGTGCGTAAACATACATTCAAAGTTGGAGACAGTGTCCTTGTAAAGCAGAAGAAACGAAACAAACTTTCAACAGCATATTGTGAAAGCCCGTACACAATTATAAAGATTAAAGGCACCATGATAACAGCCGAAAGAAGCGACCATGTCATCACGCGAAATACATCACATTTTAAACTCATTAGCGCGAATGTCAAAGTGACTCCTGCGCATGACGATGATGATAATGATTACATTCCAACACCTATGCCTGAGATACCGAATCCCGACCAAGAACCTCCAATGCCAACACTAGATCAACCACGCTCACCCATTACTAGACGCTATCCGCTCAGAAATGGCAGACGCCCTCCAACAAGACAGGCAGATTCCTATGTACATAAATGTGTGTTAGAATAAACTAAACCAGCAAGCATGTGTAGTTCATGGGGGTAATCCCTGGCTTATTACCTTGCATATATTCATAGTAAATAGATGTGTTTATAATAATAGTCATTTTCATTTCGAAAAAAGGTCTATAGTTGTATTATACTGGAAATAATTGTACGATTTGAATTCGAAACGGATTTATAGGTTTAATATACGGAGATTACTTGTGTATATTCGCCGGACTAGTGTACGTCTACACAGTTTACTTCCAGAATCCGATCGCCTCCTGAATTGGACTGCTGAATCAAACATTAAAAGTTATTTTAAAACTTTAAATCATTCGGACTGTATTGCAATGGATGTTGTTTGATGCGTAATAGATTTGACTAAATTACTAAATTTCATAAAACATGGAAGGATGTAATGTCCATCAGAACTCATTCTCTCAATGGCCTAATTAACATTCAAACACGCACATCCGACACTGCCGTCATCCTTAATTTGAGACCAACCCGTATCAACCCAGATCAGTCTCTGTATCATAGCCGATTAGTAAAGTTGTCCTTTAATATCAGCACTCATGCACCGAGTTTGTTAGAGCAAGATAATAAGTAACACGCGATATTTCAACTGGCGACGAGTGAAAAGTGGATCTGAATAGAATCAGTAACGAGTTTAATGAATTTGAAAAATGTGTTAATACGGTCAAGTAATATTGTGGTAAAAGTAACTTTTTCATAATAATTGAGGGTTAAAGTTTCAATTTAAAAGTTAACATAAGTATATACCGTGTTCAGGCCGAATGTCGAGGATGTACAAGTATTCAATTGACGTACAGTAAGTCAGTTTTCTGTTTTGAAAAGTCAGTAATACTCAATAAACGTTTTGTAGTTTAAGTTATCGATAAGCGGTCGCCAGTCGGTAAACAGTTAAGATTAATTCAGACGGAAAGTGGTTAATATAATTTAGTCAGTGAATAGTTAATTGCTTGTGAAGATGGCGTTAGCACTGCCGAATTGTCCAACATTTGACGATACTAGATATGGGATTCGGTGGACGAAATGGTTACAACGATTTGAAAACCTGCTGCTTGCTATGGCTGTGACCCGCGACACGCGAAAACGAGCACTATTGCTGCATTATGTAGGCGATGAAACATACGAGATTTTCAACACGATACCGGACAGCGGTGAAAAGGATAACTATACACGTGCTACTGAGTGTTTAACAGAATATCATCCTTAATTAGAGACCCGCCCGTATCAACCCGTCTGGAGATTAGCTCTTATTTTTATAGTCATGTACTGCTTGCTGTAGTGAGAATGCTGGCAGATCAGTCTCTGTATCATAGCCGTTTAGTAAAGTTGTCCTTTAATATCAGCGCTCATGTACCGAGTTTGTTATAGCAAGATAATAAGAAACACGCGATATTTCATATAGTACGTGTAATTTATGGTGCGAACTGTGCGAATCCTAGCTCAAACAATGGCATTTGATTGAGTAGCCGATATGCCTGTGTTTGTTTACTTCGGTTCTTGCCGTACCTAATTAAATATTCAAATGGCGGACGAAATCATGTTCAGATGTATTAAATAATATTTTGACAATGATGATTGAAGTGAGAAAAAACACTACTTACTTTTTAATTAGTTTCCTACCACTCTGAGATAATACAACATTGTTCATGATATATATCCCCAAAAGCCACAGAAGTCTCTAAGGCTACCACAGCAGCCTTCAACTAAATAGACTTCATACTATGCAAAACAGAAGCAAACCCCTTACTTTGTGATGCTCGTTCCTATGGAGGCGCAGACATAATTTCTGGCCATATGTCAGTAATTATACGCCGTCAGATGAACGATCTCTACCTAATCTATAAACGCCATACCAGGCAAGCAGGTAGGATCACCTGCAACCTAAGCAAGCTCATCAGCAACACAGACACTCAAATGTCATAGTAAAAGGCCCTCGGGGAGCAGATAGCTAACATCGACGTCAGCTTCGATCCAAAATATTGAAATCTATAGAATCATCAGCTACCAGCACCATAGGAGTTCTAAAAGATACCCGAACTATGTATACTGACGACCCTGTAGTAATAAAATTATCAGCAGAGCAGAAAGCGCTACGGCTGCGCATCTATCAGTGGCCAAAGTGAAGACCGCACTAAACTACGCCGGGAGCGCAATATTATTCTTCACCACATCATCGAACGCTTAAAAGATCTTGCTATTCAACAAGCAGACTCCCTAGCAGATGAAATCACTGCCACGGATGACTGTCACAAAATGTTTCGGGCAGCTCGAGCCCTAAGAGTTACTGACTACACACCACCACTCGCTGTAGTCAACTCTGAAGGACACTTTATCAGGACTGACCAGGGAAAAGCCGAGGCGATCCGATAATCGTTCAATTAACAGTTCACTGACAACGATGATAAGCCCTTGCACCCGTTCTCAGGAGACGCCAGACCATTACTAACACCAATTAAAACAGCTGAAGTTGAGAAGGCACGTAAAACCCTGAAAAATGGACGTGCATCTAGACCTGATGGCATGATCAATGAACTATTCAAATATGCAAGTGACATTAGCTCAAAACCGATCACGTACCTAATCAATTCAGCTATTATGCACCACCTTCCCATCGACGCTGTAGGCCAAGGCACTCTTATCGCGCTACCCAAGATCAAGAAGGCACCTGCACCACCACCCCCACCCCTCCCCCGCCCCACCCACTCCACCTCACATCCCAGGCCCATTGTGTTCCTATCCAATGTTACTCTATGCCACAGCCAAGACACGATCGATGACTTCACCGGATCATGTCAAAGTGGCTTCAAACGTGGACGCAGCTGTGCAGACATTGTATGGGTTCAACGAATGCGTGTATCAGTAGCCATGCCCAAACACACGGATTTACACAAAATGTACAATGACATGTCATGAGCCTTCGACACAATTAAGTGCCCAAAGATTCTAGATGTACTCCGCCAGGCCAGTTGCAATAAAGAGGAGCTACGAATAGTGAAACTACCGCTTGCAGACTCTATACAGGTAAACTATTGCATTTTTGGAACTAATTTGCCTGGGTACTATTGCTGCCTACGGCAGCAACAGCGTCCAGTCAAATTAGTTTCAAAATATTCAACAGCATGTTTATTAAATAGAAAATAGTAGACATGCAATTCGTGAAACGTGTCGGACTAGTAAGAGTTAAAGACGGGCCAAATAGAATGATTTATTACGTAATGATTTTGACGTCATATTACACGCTGCTAAGCTGGTTATAACGTCTTATGACGTCATATGATGCCTGGTAAACTTGAAAAGGTGAACTGATGTTTGGCCAATTCGAAGGAAATACGCGGCCATTGTTGCTGCCAACTTTGAGTTTTCTTACAGTAACTTATTAGTCCATAGTCTGTAGTATCATAACTGGTCCTATTGGATTCCCCAGCCCACACATCACACCAAAACCATTAGGTAGACAAAAACGTCACCTAGAATTGACGTCATCTTGAATCTCTCGATTACCCCCATGGAAGGTTAAGCAGTCTTACACGGTTGCTACAACCACAAAATATGGTATGCTACACCAGCCTAATAATATTATTTATCAACGTATGGCCATTTTAAGGTTCTTACGACCATCTTGGATAGTATATTAAATTCTCAAAGACTGGATAAGCGCATAGCATTTTAGCTAATCTTAATGAGTTGCTTCCCCCACCCCACCCACCCTACCAAACAATCCCAGATAAACATCAAACTCACCAATCTAGTATGGATAGTTAATGACTTGAAGCCTGTTTAGGGGATGGTGGTGGCCATCCTGGATGCCATGTTGAATTTCTCAATTATCTACTATCCCAATTGCACTATGTCTGGTCTTAATGTGCGTGTTAGGCGTCAATGGCGTGGAGTAGCCACCAAATTCGCCAGTCTAGTATAAATAGTTACCGACTTAACATCATTTTAGGGTTTTGACAGCCATCTTGAAAATGATGACCTTCCAAAGATCAGTCTGCCAGTGTGGTAGACTTTTAGTAGGTTCTTTAGTTCACCCACTACCATAAAGCGTTGAAAAAGCTCTTGTAGCAATTTTTGTACGTTGAACCAAATCTTGACCCGACTATTGGTGTTCATGAGAATGCGCAGTCATCGTTTTCTAGGTCAAACAGTAGTCATAAATTGGCAGTCTCAGCGAACGCATGAGATGACCAACGTCAGACCTTATGAAAATATCTGCAATCTGTATCCGCATGGGGGTGGGGTGGGGGAGGGGGGGGGTGGTGAGTTGAGGCATCGTGACTGTTAGCTCAGCCCTTTGACATATGAACATGTGCTTGCATCGGATGATTTTCAGTAATTCTATTCAGTCAGTTCTAATAATAGGTCTACAAGTTAGTGGGTTCTTTCACAAAAAATTAATTATCTACCGATGGTAAGTCGGATACTTGTGTAATTCTGAAGGAAAGTGGTTAATCTAGATTAGATCATCTGCTTATATATCGTACGATAAAACACCAGACGTATAAGGGCATGTTTATGAATTACAAATTTACATAATAGTTAGTCCTGCGCCATATCTATACACCCGCTTCTCAACAGTTCTTTTCCTACGCATAGATATTCAATAAAATATCCATCGCACCGCAGTGCATGTAGATTAAGAACGAAAATTAGATCTCGTGTCAAAATAAAACTGGTGATATAACTATACGCGAGTCAAGTCACGATGTCGCAAGAAAAAACAACTTTGGGTTATTGGGGAATTAGAGGGGTGAGTATGTATCGGTGTATAATCACACTA
Source organism: Chaetoderma sp. LZ-2023a (assembly GCA_034401795.1). NCBI lineage: Eukaryota > Metazoa > Mollusca > Caudofoveata > Chaetodermatida > Chaetodermatidae > Chaetoderma > Chaetoderma sp. LZ-2023a. The sequence continues at coordinate 44,749,114 of CM067371.1, forward strand.
AAATGCTTGAAAATAAAATTTGGTAAAGTTTTATACTTGTAGACGTTTAAATTGTGTGTCTATGTAAGGAAACGAAATAAATCTTAAGATAAGATTGATTTCATTATGTATAAATGGCTACCATTTTACTAAGTTGTTAGATTAGATTGGAGACACGAGTTCCTAATGGACGTTTGCAGTGTTAGCTATATATATATATATATACCCTGCCCAACCCTCGTTAAGCGCCACCCACGCCTCACTCGTGTTGGGATCGATCGATCCCTGAACTTCCTGACTATCAATTTCCAGAAAACTACACAGGCGCAGGGAAACCTATTGAATATTTTGAAATGGCAACAGCGCCCAGTCAATTTAGTTTCAAAATATTCAACGGAATATTTAGTAAATGGTGAAGACATAAAATTCGTACAACGTGTCGGACTATTACGCGTTAAAGACTGATTATATGGAGCCATTCACGACGTCATGATTATGACGTCATCATACACGGCACGTAGTTGATTATGGCGTCATATGATTGAGTGAGGGAATGGATTCTTGAATTCAACTTCCCACTAAAAAGATTTATATAAATTACGGAATGAAATCAGGATTTATTTCGTTTCATTACATTGGGTACACAATTTAGCCTCTGAAAGTAGCCTACAACAATTTTAACAATTTTATTTTAAACCATTTTGGTGTGAATACGCACCTTTAACGAGTTGGCGGCTCGTTAACTAGACTTAATCTATTAATTAAAATTTTAAAACTAATTTGACTGGGTGGCAGCAACAATGCCCAGTCAAAGTAGTTTCAAATTATTCAAAATACTACTTATCAAACAGTAATCAATATATTCAACAGAAAAGTGTATTAAATAGTAAAGACAATTCGTACAACAACACTTAGTCCGTCATCAATTAGGCGTTCATGACGAATGTACCTACGTCATTCATCACGTAATTGATACGACGTCATTACCACGTCACATGGTTGATTATGACGTCATATAATTGATGGATAAACTGGAATCCTAATGCCCCTGTAGGTGGGGCTTAGAATACACCTTCCGTATCCTCTGCGTGTCGTAAGATGTGACTAAAGGAGGTAAGGGTGAGGTAACCCTGACAGAAACCTTGAGTGCTGAAGACGGAGGTTCCAGGCCGCACTGCGCACTCTAATAAACCATGGATCCACGCACTTAACGCATATGATCATGTCGATAGTCACTTACAGGACTGGGGGTATGATCAGCGAACTCAAAAGAAGAAGAAGAACTGGAATCCTCCATTATTTGTTTTTTAGCATCATGTTTATGTTGAACTGTGGTCGGCGCCATTTTAGCTCCTCAGGTGATAGTGTGTGATGTCATCAAGGTGTCGATACAACACATTATATATTTTGCAGTAATTAACGTGTTGAATATGGCAACAACAGCTTCCAGTCAAATTAATTTCAAAATATTCAACGCTTTGTCTGTCAGTTTGTTGTTGTTGTTGTTGTTGTTGTTGTTGTTGTTGTTGTTGTTGTTTGTGTTGGTGTTGTTGTTGTTTACTTATACGACGCTGTCAAACTATATAGATTGCGCCTGCATGATTGAGTGAGTATAGAGAGGCAAATGGAGCAGGAGTTTCTGATTGGTTGAAAAGTAAATAATGACCGCCTTTATGAGAAATGCATCAGTATGAATATCCTTCTTCTTTGACAGCCTGATAAAAAGCTAAAAATGACATGCATGTTTTATGAGTGGCATATTATATCACATGAATGGTTCGTTTAACCACGCGCTAGAACGGCCACCCGGACAACGACGACGACGACGACGACAACCACGACGACGACGACGACGACGCCAACGGCGGCCACGACGACGATGATGATAGTGGCAGTACCACCACCACCACCAACATCAACAGCAGCAGCAGCAGCAGCAGCAGCAGCAGCAGCAGCAGCAGCAGCAACAACAGCAACGGCGACGAGGACTATGACGACGGTGGTGATGGTGGCGACGGCGGCGACGACGGCGATGATGTTGACGACGGTGACGACAACGTCGACGGTAGGCTTGCTCGATATTGTCCTAGAAGGTATCGCGATATATCGTGGTAAAAAATTCGTGATATTTTATGGCCTATTTTATGTTATATTTATTTACGGGGAGGGGGGGGTGGAATTGGACTTCGGTTGAGTTGGACTGCACGGGTTGGCTTATGTAGCCAAATCTGCTTCACTATGAGATCTCATATCAGTTTTAACCGAAAATAGCTTCTAATTGGTAAATTTCAACAAAAACTTGAAATCCAGTCTCCAAAATGCTTAAAGAACGATCGTTAATAACCCGAAAATAGGACACAATTTCCCGGTATAAATCCCTGTATAAAGCCGACAGTGACGACAACTATAACAACATCTGTGTATAGATTGTTCTCCGGATCTTGGAGTTTGATCCACATGTGGTTTCCGAGAGGTTCCTCATCACACAAAGCTTTCTGATGGCCCTCGCCTCCATCTCCTCAATACGGGGGTTTCATATCAGGCGGTAATCTAGATTAATGCCTAAAAATTGGGTGTACCAATCTGTGTCAGGGTACTCTCTCCATGCATGAGTGAAAAGGTGCTGCATACGATCTTGACTTCATTGACTTCTAGCCATCAATCTTCTGTCCACTGCTGTAGCTTATTCACTCCCTCCTGTATCCTGTATTATATATCCTGCATCGGGTCATGCTCTGCAGCACTCCAGATTACCAGGTCGTCAGTCAGCAAGTGTCCATTATATGGATGTATCGACTCGTCCATATTTGGCTGTATGCCACTCCAAGTACATTACCTTTAAGGGAAAGGAGTGTATCAGGGTATTTAAACGCACATTGAATACTGTCATGGTGTAAATTTGATTTGATTGTTATGCGATCTAACGTTTGATTATGTTGTCCTGTGTGGTCGTAGTGCACTAGTTCATGAGAAGGGGTCCATCGCCGCTTAATCAAATAAAACCTACGAACATTATATTATGTAGTGCAGAACTGAGACAGCGGTGATGATGGTGTTCATTTTTGTAGCGTTCACATCAGCTAAAGACCGGGTAAGCCTACGGTTTAAAATGTTTATAATTTCTTAAGAAAACAAATTTAATTCAGGCACCCACATGTACACTTCAGGACTCCAACAGTTATTTGGAAAAATGTATATATTGCATTCAAGCAAAATGAGGGTTGTATATATTAATGAATAATATACCAAGAGCGTGTGGATTATCACCTAGCTACCACACCAAGCTACGTTTACGTCATCATATATTGCTATATTATAGCATAATTTAATAATGTGTTCACGATACTCCTATTAACTGCAGAATAGCAGAAGAAGTGGAACAGGGCATGAGGAAATTACAGATATCTAAGCTGAGTACATCAGTAGAACTTTTAAAGTAACAGCTTGTGATTCTCATCGACAAGAAAGACGGGGTCTACACCAAAAGTAACACGTAAGAAGAACATTCGAAATCCGGTAGTGCGGCATATATTTTAGTAACTGCTGTACAAACGAACCTTCATAACGCATGGATTTACACCTAACATAACACTAAATAAGCGTGCCAGTTTAAAAATAGGATATAGGCAAGAATAAATGAAAAATAAACGATTTAAATTCTGAAGTGGCGAGCGTAAGAGCAATGTGCGCTCTCATTAAATCAGTAATAAACGCGGCCAAAAGAGTGCGGTTTATAACAAATAAAAAGTTTTATTTCCCACCGTCAGAATTGGCTAGATTTGCTTGGGTACTGGGTCATTGCTTCTTTGAAATCTACTGACAGAAATTCTGTTACAATTTTGCCGAGGTCATTTCTTAGATTGACTGAACTATTAGTATATAATGCGTCGGATGGTTAGTGAAGTAAATAGACCGTTCCTTAATTGCTGCAACGGTCATTCGCCTGTCTTATGCAACATATATCTTTGTGAAAGCGATATCGTGTAGGTATAATGACGCCCTTCTAGTAGTAAAACTGTCAGCAGAGCAGAAAGCGTTACAGCTGCGCATCTATCAAAGTAGCTAAAGTGAAGACCGCACCATTCTACGCCAGGAACGCAATAACATTCTGCGCCACATTAGCGAACGCTTAATAGATCTTGCTATTCAACAAGCAGACTCCATATCAGATGAAATCAGTGCCACGGATGACTGTCACAAAATATTTCGGGCAGCCCGAGCCCTGAGAGCTACTGCCTACAAAAAAACCTACTTCGGAATGCTCGTTCCTATGGAGGCACAGCCCTCAATTCTGACCATAATCCAGTCATGACACGCCTTCGGATGAACCAGCTCTACCTAATGTATAAACGATGTACCAGGCAAGAGGGTAGAGTCCCCTACAACCGACCCAAGCTCATCAGCGACACTGACACTCAAATGTCATACGAAAAGGCCCCGGGGAAGCAGATAGCTAACATCGACGTGAGCTCCGATCCAAACGAAGCCCTAACCAAAACAGTGAAATCTATGGAATCATCAGCTACCAGTACCATAGGTATTCTTAAAAACAACCGAACTAGGTAGACTGACGACACTCTAGTAGTAAAACTGTCAGCAGAGCGGAAAACGCTATGGCTGCGCATCTATCAAAGTGGCCAAAGTGAAGATCGCACAATACTACACCATGAGCGAAATAACATTCTGCACCACATTAGCGAACGCTTAAAAGATCTTGCTATTCAACAAACAGACTCCCTAGCAGATGAAATCACTGCCACGGATGACTGTCACAAAGTGTTTCGGGCAGCCCCGAGCCCTAAGAGTTACTGACTACACACCACCACTCACTGTAGACAACTCTGAAGGACACGTTATCGGGACAGACCAGGGAAAACCTGAGGCGATTCGAGAATAGTTGAAGGAACAGTTCACTGACAACGATGATGAGCCCTTGCACTCGTTCTCAGTAGACCCCAGGCCATTACTAACACCAATTAAAACAGCAGAAGTTGAGAAGGCACTTAAAGGCCTGTCAAATGGGCGTGCATCTGGGCCTGATGGCGTGATCAAGAACTATTCAAATATGCAAGTGGCATTATCTCGAAACAGATCATGCACCTAATCAATTCAGCTTTTATGCACCACCTTCCTATCGATGCTTTAGGCCAAGGCACCCTTATCGCACTACCTAAGCCCAAGAAGCTACCTGGTGGCCCACTGTGCTCCTCAGCAGCACTCGGAAAATCATATCCAATGTTAGGCCAAACAAACTAATATATATGTTTCCGATTCCCTACCTGCCTGAAAAAATAGCTGTGACCTACCTGCCCCAAAAATGTTGATACATCAATATTTTTTCACATAGAAAATTTGGAATACTGGATTTATTTAATTTTCAGTATTTTTATCATATTTTCTACATTAATTTGATACATATTTAGCAAAAACATGGTTTACAAAAGAAACACAAAGCAAAAAAAAGATTCCCTACCTACCTACCCACCTGAATATTTGGGGGCATGTAATCTGAAACATATATATTATTTTGTTTGGCCTTACTCTATGCCGCATCCGAGACAAGATCGATGACTTCACCAGATCATGTCAAAGTGGCTGCGTACGTGGACGCAGCTGCGCAGAGATTGTATGGGCTTAAGGGAAGCTTGTGTCGGTAGTCATGTCCAAACACTGGGATTTCCACAAAATGGGCATTGACATGTCACGAGCCTTCGACACAAATAAACGCTCAAAGATCCTAGATGTACTATGCCAGGTCAGATGCAAGGAAGATGAGCTACGACTATTGAGATTACAACTTGTAGACACGAAGCTGAGAGTACGAGTCAAGTCAGTGACGTCTGTAGTGTTTGACACATCAATCGGCTCGTCACAGGGGGCGGGGGTCTATCTACGGTGCTTTTCACCTGTTACCTTGCGGGACAGTTCCACAAGACCAACACCCCACCTCCACCCCACCCCACCTCCACCCCACCCCACCCGTGTCAATACTGGGCATGCCACTAGAGATGGAATAAGCCGACGATATTGACTTCATAGTCAAGGAAAAGAAACCTCTTGACGAACTTCTCCCAATAGATGCAAGCAAACTAAAAATTGCTTGGCAGTACGCCTGACATTTTTGCACACACTGCGTCATGAGGAACATAGCTTACCAGTCCTTCTGGAAGCTATGTATTCGTAGATCAAAGATGCCCTTAATAAAAAGGCTACGTTTATACAAGGCAACCTGCCCATCCTTGATGCTGTACAACTGTAACAGATGGGCAGCTCCAAAGGCAGCTTTAAGACAAACTCGATGCCTGCCACCGCAAACACCTACGCACCATCACTGGACACCGATGGCCAGACAGTATAATTTCCAATGATGTGCTATACAAGATGTGTAATACGTCGCCGTTGTTTGTAAAAGTAGCCCAGTAAAGATCATCCATGTTTGGCGATGTGCTAAGGATGCCAGAAAAGACACCAGCACGGAGAGCCTTGGAATTCGCCCTACTCGGAGCCAGCAAATACAAAGCCAGGAAAGGACGTCATTGCATAAATTAGCCTATACATAGCCTCCCTTCCCAGTGCGGCTTATAACCTCTGCATTGATTTTTAGGCGAAGCTAAATATAGGCGCTGCACATAGGTTTCTAGGACACAGAAAGTTGTTTTACCCTTTTATAATGCGTAGCACATGCGTGCTAACATTGGACAGTCGATAACTAAATAATACGAGTCTATTTACTGGTTCAGTTCGCGACAAAACAATCTTCGTTCTTCATCTTTTAATTCGGTTGCTAGATATCCCAAGATGCAATGCGGCGAGGGAGCAGTTGTTGTATTCATTTTGGATATATGCTCATAAATCAGCCCCAAAGCGTCCAGACCCGATCAGAAAAAACGATGATTAGAAAGGGGATTGATCTATAGACAGGTATTGAATCATATCCTGAAGAGGATATATATTATCAAATAGAAGTAGAAGTGTGATCCCGCGATGGTGCTTTATGGCTAGGGCTGGGACGTGGAACACAGATAATAAGCAGTGATAAGTTGAAATACAATGCAAATGAAAGAAAAATAATATAAAAATAATATATATATATATATATATATATATATATATATATATATATATATATATATATATATATATATATATATATATATATATAGAGAGAGAGAGAGAGAGAGAGAGAGAGAGAGAGAGAGAGAGAGAGAGATAATAATAATAATCTATCTTAAAAATATGCATGAAACATATATATATTAAAAATATGCATGAAACATATATATATATATATATATATATATATATATATATATATATATATATATATATATATATATATATATATATATATATATATATATATATATATATATATATATATATATATATATATATATATATATATATATATTTATGTAAGCGTGCGGCTGAGAGATGCAAGAAATTATTTGCATTTCTTCATGATCAGCGAGACATTACATTAACGAAATATGCCTGCAAATTTGATGATAAATGGACGCATAGTTTTAATACAACAAACCAAACGTCAATGTTGCTAAACCTTTTTGGCTCAGTATATATATATATATATATATATATATATATATATATATATATATATATATATATATATATATATATATATATATATATATATATATATATATATATATATATATATATATATATTGAGGCTAACAACGTTCCGGTGTTGGACTGGCCAGCACGATCACTGGACCTGTCTCCCATCGAACACGTGTGGGACATTCTTGGCCGTATGGTGCGTGAGAACCATCCACATCTTCACAACGTGCGGGAGCTGGAAGCTGCACTGCTCCATGAATGGGATGCGATTCCTCTTCATGACATCAGATGCTTAATTCGAAGCATGAGAAAGCGATGTACGGCGGTGGTTAATGAGCGCGGAGGTCACAACCGGTATTGACAGCTCAGTGTCATTATTTAAATTGGACCCTTCCGTTGAATGATGCCATGTTAAAGGCGCGATGCTAGAATTACAGTAGCAAGAGACTGTTGTTCAAATTGGAAAATGACCTATCAATTAAAAAATATATTTGAATCAATTTATTGTTTTTGTTAAATAACATTTATACAGTAATATTCTCAGTCTTGCTAAACTTTTTTGGTTCAGTATATATATACTAACATATTAGGTTTTCCGGGCAGTTTCGTCGTCCTCCGACCTCCTTATAGGCAGTTGGTGAAACTTGTGGGCAGTTGAAGTCATGTTGATCTTATTTTCATCCAAATAGCTGAAATCATCCAAATCCGGAAAAAACGTTTTCGTCAAAAACTGACACTAGGGGCGTTAGTGTGCAACTGGGTTTTTGAGTTATGTCCCTTTGGCTGAAACGTTAACATACCTGCTTTGACCAGGAAGTAAATTGTTTATATATAATTGATAGATAAGCGCTACAAATGACGCGCTTATGGGCAGTTGCAAATTAATTGAGTGTTAAGCCTCTCTGTCGCGCGTGCTTCTTCACTTTGTAAGCAAACAACACGGCACTTGAGATACTTTCGACGTGATATTAGTGATTAGCGGGAATTTTACCCTTTACAAGTTAAAAGATGTGCTATTTGTAGCATTTATCTGAATTAAAATCATCTCCCGCAATGTTGTAAAATTACTGTTGTTGTGGCTTTGGCGGCGGCGGCCGCTGTGGGGTTGGTGGTAACGGTGGCGCTACTAGTTGTAGCGGTCGTGGGATTAGTAGTAGTAGTAGTAGCAGCAGAAGCAGTAGCATTAGCAGCAGCAGCAGCAGCAACAGCAGCAGCAGTAGCAGTAGTAGTAGTAGTAGTAGTAGTAGTAGTAGTAGTAGTAGTAGTAGTAGTAGTAGTAGTAGCAGCAGCAGCACTAGCAGCGCGAGTCCGAATTTGTGAATTTCAAACAACCTACTACCATCCGCAATACTCACACCGGCCTTTGGCTGCGTGAATAACTAGTCTGATGTCTCAAGTTTGATATCTGACGTCCACTCTGAAGAATTGGGCAAATTCAATTTCCTCAAATTTTGTCAGAATGTGTGCTTTAAATCTCGGTTTGCGCGCGTTGGGATCGATGTTTATACTTTGAACCCTGAATTCCCAGAATCCTAACTTCAGGGTAAGCATAGGGTTAACAGCTAAGATGTTTAATGTTCTGTTTAATTTTACTCTTGGCTGTTGCGGTCTATGGCAGCAGCAGAAACCAGTTAAATTTATTTCAAAATATTCAACAGAGTGTTTATTAACGTGTACATTCACCAAAGACATACAATTCGTACATTTGCCAGGATAATTTCTGCTTCACGATTAAACCTTACACACACAATCCTACCTACTCACCCCAGCCTTACGCGTAGTGGGACTCTTAGGTTTTCTTTCCCTAAGTGCGTTCATACGTATGTACGTACGTATGTGGATGCGCCATGAAAATGTTGGAAAGAGAATTTTTTTAAACTGGACACGATGATTGTATATCACCAAAACATGGGCCTAATCTTGCAATTTTTGGCATTGATCCTCTATGTACATAGGTCCGTCCGTCCCATATATCTAGAAAAGCTCGTCGTTGAAACTCTTCTTACGGATTGAGAGAGAATAGGAGGAAAAGATATACTGCCCACCTACCCGCTACACGTAGCGTTATATGCCTAGTCTAATATAATATCCAGACAAATCATGCATTTACTCATCGTACTAACATGCGCCCACTCACATAGCTTCGCTATTCGATATGGCAGGAGAGCGGGAGGGTGAGACCCATACAATAGGGCGATGACATTTACTTGACTGTATTGTAAAAAAAAATCATGTTGGTGATATACGCATGGCGGGCCGCCAGCGTGAGGTGGGGCTGGGGGACATTTTAACATCTAGCTGATTTTCTCTTGTTGATTATGACGTCATATACCTGAATGACAGTTTTGGTCCCTCCTTTGCACCCCCCCCCCCGCATATATATGTCTCCTTCAACAAGAGCTAGAAGTTACATGAACGTCTGCTCGTCATTTTCGTATGGGATACTGCTTATAATTGCCTGGATCATCTACCACTTATCCTGAGATGGATGGAAAGGATAAAGTTGATCGTTTCGCAGTTAACGATTTATCCAAATCTTTCGTCTATTCTCTTGTTCACGACACAAGTAATGGTGATCTTTGCAGCAGAAGGTTTTCTTTCGCCATCTGATTAAAATGATCGTTTAAACGCTCGTCAGCGCTACGGCGTCAGATTACTCTAATCGTGAAAATCGGCCTTTAGCAATGCCATTAATAACGCTATGGCCATCCTACATCGTTGATCTGTTGACCTCAAACTTAAAACAATAATAAATTGTCGTAATATGAAGGCTTGAACTAAATCTGGTGAGTCTAATCTTCTTGCACTCCAGAGTTATGGCCAGAATGTGTATTCTTGTTTGTATCTTTTAACCCCGTGACCTAGATATTTTGTTGCATTGAGCTCAATCTCATAGAACTTCTAGGTACCAATAATGTGGCTGGTCGTCATTTTTTAAATGGATGTGCCAAATTTGGTGAGTCTATATACTTGCGTTCCAGATGTATAGTTATTTAAATGTTTTTTCCGGGATACACTTTGTCACTCAGTAATCTAGATATTTGACCGTTTGACATCAAACTTATTTTTTGCCTCGCCATCTACCATATGAATAGATATGAAACATTTATGATTCTACATTCTCGAACACCGGTATTTACGCGCAGATAATCAGACAAACAAACAAACAAGCAAGGCAGACAAACAGAAGACACCAGCCGCAGTACTCACACTGGCCTATGGCGTCGTGAGAATTGACGAGTAGGACAGTCCTTTAAAACGCACAATTGCTGTAACAAGCAGTTTTTAAGTGACGGACAGACATGCTACCTTATACAATGCATCATTAAACCAAGCAAAATCTCACAAGGATTGCACAAATAAAATATCTGATCTGGAGTCTAGATGTATATGTTACACAAAATGTCAATGAGGCATGCGTTATTACTCTCATGCGTGAGCGCGCGCGCGCGCGTGTGTGTGTGTATGTGTTTTCGTGCGTGTGTGTGCCTGCGTGCACACGTGCGTGTACGCCTGTGTTTGTGCGTGTATTCACGCCCGTGCGTACGTGTGAGCGCACGTGCGTGAAACCACTCTGCCTGCAAACTCAGGGTGGGGAGGCGTGATGTTTTGAGGAAGAATCGACGCACGGGTAATTGGTTCCCGAGCCGGACTGAACAAGAGTGTGTGAGTGGGCGTCACCCTCTCATATACGATGTTAGCGGTCTCTCCCCCTCCGATATTTTACAATCTTAACCTGAATCCATCTGCTGCATTTCTGGAAGTAAATATACATGATAGATTGGCTGTGAAATTATCTTAGTTTGTCAGCTATTCCTGATAAAAAAAAAGATATATAACGTATCACTCTTAATGGAAATCTTTTGAAATTTCCCCAATACCTCGTCGTAAATTATGCGAAAATACCGTGGTTCTAGTTGCAGGCATTAGTACTGCTGCTTAATTAAAAAAACAAGGGAAGTGTCCACTTCCTGATAAAAGCATGGGATGTTGTATATAGATACCTGTGTAAGCCTTTGTAAGTCTTTATCAGATTAGGATCAAGAACACAATAAAATTCGTCTTACAAGCGTGCTGATTTGCATAAATCCAAAATGGCCGCCACAAGAAAAGATAGTTGCCTATATTTTCATATATTTTCCGAGTTTGAGTTTTGTTACTCTTTATAGAAATCCTTGTCACATTTTATTCAATTAGACAATGCCTTAGATTGCATATTTCCAATATGACCACTAGTTCCACTCAAATATCACTATGTTTTAGGAACATTATGACAGCAAAAATACAAAACCTGTTTTCCCTCTACGTTTGTGTTTTGCTCTTTGAGAGAGCATACTAATGATCTGTATGTCAGTCTTGGGGTGTAATATCGAAATCGTTGTGTGCCCAAAAGTACTGATTTGTTAGCATTTACTCTTGATGCAAGTTAGACTAATCTCATTGTAAAGGCATACAACCACCCTGGCAGATGCCCAACTCTGTACATTTAAGCGCATTTGATGACTTCCGGTAATGCTGTCCACTGTCGTTTTCTTTCCAACCCCAGCCAGAAAGCCATGGTACGGTAGGTTCCTGTGCAAGGGATTGTCCCCCTCCCTCTCCCCCCCCCCCCATACGTAGCAACCTCGATACACCACTCTCTTACAATGTGGAAACAAGGCAGTTTCATTTGGCGGGATATTCTCAAGAGATTTGGACCCTTGGGAAAGTACATGTTTCCCACCGTCGTTCACTGCCAACAGCTCATAAGTCCTGCTATGCAAAAGTACAGCAAACGTTTGGACTTTCTCAAAGAAAATGTGTGGAATTTCTCCTAGATTGTTGGCTACGGCTCGAAGGGTGTTTGTGAGTTGTTCGAAGACATTTCAAATCCCATAGCACGTTTTCCTCCCACGTCCTGTAACGAACGAGACATTATCACAACCCGTTAGGCCATGAACCATGGGAAGAGTAGTCGAATTTGCAGGGCCAATATTCGCAAAGATACTGAGGGCAGCAATATATCTGAATGACTTTTCAGTCCCAAAAGCCACCCATAATTATGTGATATTCATCTGTTTGGCGACACACACAGTTAGAACAACAACATCGGTATCCAATGTGCGAAGGCTTTCCTTTGAGTGTCCATTCTGTACACAGTATTTAACATGTAGGAGTATTCTGCTGTCAGTTTCCTCGTGGTTACACGGTTGTAGGTTGCCACAATATGTAGACAATATGTGTGTGCTGAATGTCGTGACAATTTCTGTTCTCTCTGGCGGTGACGATTTGGTCACACACTCTGCTAAGTAGAGAGAACGCTCCTCCTTGTTAGCATCAACCTGAATGTATGTTGACCATTCGGCAGGCAGCAGGGTTATATCGAAACACGCCGACGTTTCCCTGTCCCTCTTGTTTCTCAGACAGTTTGTTTGGGACTTGTTGGCAAATATCAGCTCTCTTGACAGATTGCAAGCATTTGTGTATGTTAGGAACGAATATGGGCATAGCATATTCATTAACATGTGCACAACAGCCGCACTATCTAGGATTTCGGCATCTACACCTGGTTTATTTTAAGAGGTCATTGTATTAGACTTGTCAATTGGAGACAAACCAGTAAGTCTCACTGTGATCCTTGCCTCATTTTACCCATGCTGGTGAATGGTGGTGGACATGTGTGATTCTCGTTTTTGAAGAATTCAGCTAGATTCCCACCACGTGATTGAGGAGCTAAGTAAAGTCTAGAGAGGTGTGCACAGTTTTGTTTCAAAGACAATATCTAACATGCAGTATTTGACTTTGAAATTTTGGACAGTGTTCCAAACAGTGAAACTTTGTTCTTAGGTATGATGTCAGTGAGTGGCACACGACAGCTAACCAAACGCTGTTGAACAAATTCCTCATACTGAGTTTGTCCAATAGATTCACTTGTCTTGACTGCATCTAGTGTCACTCTGTCCATTATACTGTTGGTGGCAATGTGTTATAACTCGCTCTGTCGTCAAGGAAAGATTTCTCCACTCTACAAAGATTTTGTCCAGCTCTTGGGTGCGTGTCACAAATTCTTTCTGGGTTGCTTCAATTTGATCATGGTGTTTCGTTCCATTTTGAGCTGGTGTATCTTTGAATTCTTCGGCCAGTCTGGCCCGCTTCCGCTCACCTAACTTCCACCTTAAGAGCACACTAGGAATTTGTGTCAAGCCGATAGCACCCCATCTCCTTTCACCAGTTGATTCAGCTGTTCATCACACTGGTCAGGGTCCATAGACGAGAGATTGTGAGACGTTTTCTGAGCAGTGGTATTCATTTTCAATGTGTAACCCATCATTACTACATAATGACCCTCTCCGTATTTATCTGGCCATGTCCATTGTGCCTGTTTTGTCAAGGCATACAGTCGTTGGTTAGCAGTGACAACACAAGTCCGCCCAGGATTAAGATGTTGCACAGCATGACTGACAATTCCCATGGAATGATAAACATTGCGCGGTCATGGGGGCCCATGGGATGTTGTCATTTTAGTTATAGACACATTTCCAAGCAGTTCTTCAGTATTTTTCAAAGCACTCTCCATAGCTACAAATGATTTTTAAACTGCGGAGCCTTGGTGTAGTATGTCCTGAACTGAATGAGCATTGGATTCACGGTCTGCAATACTAACAGGGGGCCGCAGAATAATAAGCTGGTAAGAGACGTATTGCTAAGCTGTTAGTGCGTGTAAGTGGTGGCTGTACATTACACCTATCTTCCCCAGAGGCATCGACTGTTGAATGCTAGCAAAGTGAGACGGCTGTCCCATGACAGTGTTGTGAGCAATATTATTGAAAGCACCAGTAGTGAATAACATTGCCTTTATGGTTGAGGGACACGCAACGTCATGGTCATGATAATACGTGCACGCCCTGTTAGCTATATCTGTCGATAAGCTCAGTAGTCTATCATATGAAATACAAATCCCGTATCAAGGAAGATCCTGTGTTAGCTCTCTGCTGTGCGTGCTAGTATTTATATATGGGACAAGGTATATGGGAAATGGATTCATATTGTCCTTACTCTGTCTATTGTGTGAGTTAGCTCCTGATTTCCTCGAATGCTTAATACTGTTGAAAATCAGTAATTGGGATATATTGAGACCTACTGACCATTGCTGGTTTTCGGTTTGCTCCCTTATCTTGGGTCCCTCCATAATCATATTTGCCAGTGCTCCTAGCTTGTGTGCCACTGAATTGCTTTGCCACTGTGTATCAAAGGAGCCAGCGAATCTGTACCGAAAGCATTCAATGATCATATCACATCGGGCTATTTCAGCTGCCGTAGCAAGTATAATAGCACCAGTTTAAAGAGTTTGCTTGCAAGCTTTACTTATGCTAAATCCAATCTTCGTCAAACATGAGCAACAACGTCTTCCCCTTCCCTTCCGAATGAGCTTTTAGATCTGGAACAAGTTTGAAAAGTTCCTCTTTTAGTCAAGTGCTATTCACACGACCTTGTGCATTTACCTCTAATTGTTCCTGTCGTCTGTTTTACATCTGGACTAACTCAGACAAGGGGAACACTGGACACACGTCTGGATCTCTTGTATCTTCAATGCACGAAGCCAATTCTACGAATACCAAAGCTCTCAATTCAGCTTCAATATCTGGACTGGAAAATGCAATGGGAGTGGTTCTCGCATGGCTAAATAGCCCACTCAGTCATGATCTGTGGTAGTCACTTCTTGTTCGACCATGTCGGAATTTGCTAATTTTGCAAGCAACGGCCTATCATTCAGGAGAGTTGTTGCATTTCGAGCATGTTCATCAATTTGCTTAGTAACAACTTTGTGAAGTGCTTCGTGCTCTCTCTCTCTCTCTCTCTCTCTCTCTCTCTCTCTCTCTCTCTCTCTCTCTCTCTCTTCCTCTCTCTCTCCCCCCCCTCTCTCTCTCTCTCTCTCTCTCTCTCGTCACAGAAGAAGCACACATGAATGTCAGATGACCTGAGGAGACCAGTGCGACGATTTTCGTCTTAACAGGGCTGCACTCGGTCTCAATGTCCCCAGATGTTCGATGTGTTTTGGCACGATTGAGATGATACGAGTGAAACTGATTGAAACAAGTCTTATGCCAGCATACTTGATGTTTCTCAAGTGTTTGTTGGATGCCGCTATCATCTACTATATAGTCAAAACACCGTTCCCATATATAATATCTCTATGACCATGAATACTATGAATAGTATAATACCATGCCTCAACACACTACATATATGAATACTAAACCGTTGCTGTGTACATTCATAAGTTGTGCTTAAATAATTAACCAGATTATTCTGGTGGAAAGTCTGTAATACATATTTGAGAAATCTGTTTTACATTCAGTAGCTGATTATGTAAGGTGGCACAAATGTAGTTTATTTGACGATGTAGTGACCACAGGTGTGAAGTTCGAAGTTGACACTTTTTAAACCATGCAATCAGCATTACACAGGGTCCCTGATAACGCAGGAAACTGATATTCTTGGCCGCCATAGCTGCCATCCGGGAGTTATGCAAATAAGGCTGTTCCAATGACAATTCGTTGGCAGTCTGGTTTTTCGAGTGCTTGCAACGGTCATTGTTCATGGGTCTCTGAGAGAATCTTTAAAATTGAAGTGATACTTTGCATCAAATGAGTAAATTCACACCCAGATCCATATTATATATAATTCCACGAGTCTTGTTAAGATATCTGTAGATAGTCACTAAATATATGAGTGGGTGTGTGTGCGTGCGTGCGTACGTACGTGCGTTCGTGCGTGCGTGCGTGCGTGCGTGCGGGTGCTCGTATCAGCATAGGCATCTGCCAACGTCATGGTTTGAGGGCGAAATTTCCCTGCCCACCCACCCCCAAACCCCACCCTTCAAGCGCTTTGATCAGTACTGTTTTATTAAGTCACCTACGCCAATGGCACAGCTGCATAACAAGGAGATATTTGTCTGGGAGTTCAGCCATCAGTTGCTGTTTGTTATTTAGGGCTCGTCTCCTGGGAGGCTAGGAAAACTGGACTTTTGGATAAGTGATTTCTTCGAATAAATGAGAAAATTCTACTCAAATATAGTTCCCTTACATGGCCATGGTTAGATGCGTGGGAGACACGTCCCCTTGTTTCCCAAATCCAGCGCGTATTATATGGTTAACCGTATTGGAAATTTAATATCACTTTCCAAGAATTACCTTTTTTTCTCACGGGCGATTGAGCAAACCAGATACATCCGTGGCGCATAAATCTGGCCTATTCTCTCTACAATATTTATGATGTAAATTCGTTGGGTAGCATTTAATCAGCATTTTAAATTTTTCAATAAATTGTTGACACCAATACTGGCATCTGGTTGCGAGGAATGTCGGTTCCACATAGGTTATGAAGGTGAGAAACCAATATCTATGCCTTTAAAGTAGAGGAAATGTCCTTTCTCTGACTTAGACCTTCGCGAAAATATAACAAAACTTGGTAGAAATGATAATTCCAATAAATGAATTAGAAACTGGCCATGCAGTCTCATCTACAATACGCTTAGAAAAGGCAAACAGGTCATAAAATGAAAATTTTCATCTCAAATCTAGTTGGTGATTTATTTTAATATGTATGCCTATTTATTTTGATAAAAGTGGAACCCGATACTATTTAAGGCTGTGTATTATTACCAAGCTATAATGAGTCAAGTGATATCGTAAATCTTAATTATGTAGAAACCGATGGCATTACTATTTTTAGAGAAGTTCATTTAATTGATGCAACATTTGTTTTAGAAATAGAGTAAGACAGGGATAGACCGAATGATTTTGAGAGAGAGAGGTGTGGAGGGAGGAAAGGGGAGAGGGAGAGAGATGGAGGGAGAGCGATACGCAGAGAGAGAGAGAGAGAGAGAGAGAGAGAGAGAGAGAGAGAGAGAGAAAGAGAGAGAGAGAGAGAGAGAGAGAGGGAGGGAGGGAGGGGAGGGAGGGAGGGAGAGAGGGAGGGAGGGAGGGAGGGGGGAGGGGAAGGTTGTAGATGGAGAGAGGAGTGGGGTGAGGGATGGATATACAGCGGGAAAGAGCGAGAGGGAGAGGGGAAAAACAGAGAGAGAGAGAGAGAGAGTATGTGTGTGTGGGAAGAGAGGATAGGGGATTGGGAGGGGGGAAAGAGAGGGAACGAAATGGAATCTGAGAATATTTAGAAGAGCTGGTAGTAGGGTTACTCATTCCTGTACCACTGACGTGGTGTGATTTTAATGGCGTGGGAAATATGTTGTTAAAGGACAGTACATTTGGAGTTGGGTTTTTTGGGGTGGGGGCAGTTATAGAGATGTCAACAGAAGAGAGGATATTCAGCTTGTTCCTCAGCATGGTCACATTGGCACTTGGGGCGACAAAGAGGTTGTTGTTGAAGAGGTCTCGACCGCTACAACCGTTGCGAAGACTATACCGATTTATGTCGGCTGGTCGAATACCAGCATAGAACCACAAAGTTGGTGAATGGGTAGGAGATATAGCTTTGAGTTTGCTTTTAAATTCATTTAAAGAGGCTGATGAAGTAATGAGGCTGATGAAGTTATAGGGGTGAAGTTATATGGCTGGGCCAAGGAACGAACATTTGCTGGGAAAAGGAAGTTTTGACGACGGAGTTCAGTACGGCAACAGATAAGTGTAACTGTGCTACCCTGACGTAAGTTCTACGGGTTTCTGTTTTGAGTGAGCTGTGGGAGTTGGTCTGACAGAGTCACAGAAGTCATTCTATTA
Source organism: Chaetoderma sp. LZ-2023a (assembly GCA_034401795.1). Lineage (NCBI taxonomy): Eukaryota > Metazoa > Mollusca > Caudofoveata > Chaetodermatida > Chaetodermatidae > Chaetoderma > Chaetoderma sp. LZ-2023a. The sequence goes on from CM067371.1 coordinate 44,767,395, forward strand.
ATAATCTTGTATAATCGTATTAGCCTATAGGTTGCGCGTCTTCTGGAAAGCGGTTTGAATCATGTTTAGGCATACAAGTCATCGGTGATCGTAATACGAGGCAAGTCACGTATCGTTCCAAAGCGTGTATTTCTGTATATCTCCTAGTCTACACACCAGACATTCGGATATGTTGTCCCAGATAATGTCGGCGTATTCCCAAGGATGGTCTGATAAACCTTTACACATGATTTCCAAGCACTTCCGATCCAAGATAAATCTGAGACCTTTAGGTATGGAAGGTTCGTGTTAAGCGTGAGAGAATTAGTTATCTCAGTGGGTGTGCCAGTTCCATCAATTAGTAAGAGTAATACCAAGATGCTTGTGATGATTTGATGGGGCAAATCCATAATTTCCTAATTTAATAGGATGATACGGTAGGAGTATTGCAAAGCGGAATGCAAATGGGTGTAGGCATGGAGTGCTCACTGTGGTATTGTTTGAAGTCGTTGTCGATCGCTGTTGTGTGTGTTATTAAGCTGTCTGATGATACATAAAGGCATGTGTCGTCAGTAGACAATGTTATATTGCTTTCGATGGGACTTGGTAGGCCATTTATAAAGGGTAAAAATAGTAGGTGACGGATGATTGACCCTTGGGATACGCAAACAGTTATACTCCGAAGGGTAGATTAACCACATATATAACTACTCGTTGGTGACGATTTGTTCAATAAATCTCAAACTATGCTAGCAGGCTTTCATTAATGCCAATTTTTTTAACATTTGAAGTAAACCCGTGTGCCACGCCTGGTCGAACGCTTTGAAGTTGTCGAAAATGGAATATGCCTTCCTTGTGGTTGTCAAGAGCAAGCATTATTTCATTTTAAATGTCTAGAAGTTGGCTGACTGTATAGATAGATAGCAAGAGGTAGGGTATAATGCCACTTCTAATTGTGCCTTTATGCATATGTCCGTGCGTGTGTATGTTCGTGTATGTGTGCGTGTTACGTGATTCTGTGTATAAGTGACACAACATAACAGTAATACCTCTTTTATATTTCCAACATGCCGGCTCCTCATTAGGAGCCTGGTGCACCACGGGGGCGGTTATTGGTCGTTCGTGATGCTAGCCACATTGCAGTCACCTGATAGACAGATTCTATCTTACCACTTTAGAACCAGGATGACCAATTGAAGAAAATAATTTCTAATGTAGACCTTTAGGTATGGACTATTCAATTTTTCCCGACTGTGTTAAACCTATTAATGATTATGGCATTAGCCCTCTAAAAATGTAATTTATTATGACGTCAATACTTGAGTGACAGATCGAATCCCTCCATTAGCAACTGTGCCAATTTTTTAGACATGTGCTATTCTGACAACCTTCTTGGAAAAGCGCCGTTCTCTTGCTATAAGAGCTATTTGGCTTGATGCACAGGGCTGACTGCATATATTATGTAATTTCATGTTCAAATTATGCTTTTGTTCGTTTATGCATTCTAGTTAAACTGTAAATTTCGTTCGGTACCAATACATTCCATTTTATTTCATTGTAGGAAATCGTACTGTTGACTACTTGGGGGGGGGGGGCTAATTTGACTGTAAGCCGCTGCTGTCGAATTAATTTCAAGACATATTTTTAGGACAATTTTACTTGTAGCTGTTGGTGCCTCTGGTAGCAGCTGTTCCGGTCTGTTTGATTTAAAATATTCAACAACCTATTTGCACGATTTCTAAAGGTTTTAGTGTATGGTACGTCGTGGTTCATATGACTAAGACAATTTAAGGCCGTGTATTATTATAAAGCTATAATGAGTCAAGTGATATCGTAAATCTTAATGATGCAGTAACCGGTGGCATTACTGTTTTTAGAGAAGTTCATTTAATTGATGCAACATTTGTTTTAGAAATAGAGTAAGACATGGAGATAGTGAATGATTTTGAGAGGAGAGAGAGAGAGAGAGAGAGCGAGCGAGAGAGAGAGAGAGAGAGAGAGAGAGAGGTGTGGAGGGAGGAAAGGGGAGCGGGAGAGAGATGGAGGGAGAGCGAGACGCTGAGAGAGAGAGAGAGAGAGAGAGAGAGAGAGGGAAGGAGGGGCAAGGTGGTAGATGGAGAGAGAAGTGGGGTGAGGGATGGATATACATAGGGAAGGAGCGAGAGGGAGAGGGAGAGGGAGAAAAAAACAGAGAGAGAGCGAGAGTGTTACACCCCTTTTGATCTCCTTATATGACGTATGGCTATGAAAACCATATCTAATGTCTAATGTCTCCATCTACAACCACCACCCCCTCCCCTCTCCCTCCCTCCCTCCCTCTCTCTCTCTCTCTCTCTCTCTCTCTCTCTCCCCGAAACTTGATTTCCGCCAAATCAGCTTCAGGCTCTCCCGGCGTATATAGGCGATGACGCTATGTAAGCATATCTTTGAACCCAAAACACGATTCACGACAAATCGCTTAAAAATAATATACATGGTGTTGCATATTTTGAGGTCAATTGCTTAGTGTACTGTCACTAATAATTTAGATGTATATCTCTGCAATAGTTTAGATTTATATCAAACTATTCCTTGTGACTAGGTCTGACACGTCGCACTTACTTAGTTTCCAAATATTCAACAACTTGGTCTATTTGTATCAGCCACAAGGTTGTCGTGAAATCTGAATTCTAGGCTTTAATGTTTTAAAGGGTTAAAGGTTTTGGCCAAGGCTGCAGTAAGCGTGCTGATGTCAATGACCCTTGAGCCGCGCGACGGTTCTACAAAGATTGTATAACTTAACTGAAGTGAGCCACTTGGGTATCGTACTCGTTAGGCTAAGGTCTCGAGAATAATAGTGTCAACCAGTGTCAACCAGAGGCAGGTTGGTTGTACACAAAGAGGATCTATTATACAAATAGCGCTGCTTAATATATATATATATATATATATATATATATATATATATATATATATATATATATATATATATATATATATATATATATATATATATATATATATATATATATATATATACATATATATATATGTCGTCCTCCCACGGCCGTTATGGGCAGAAATATATCGTCCTGCCTCCGACAGCATGCGTATATATATATATATATATATATATATATATATATATATATATATATATATATATATATATATATATATATATATATATATATATATATATATATATATATATATATATATATATATATATATATATATATAATAAAAACTAAATAAATAAATATAATAAGTGGCGAATAAAAAGGTTTAATAATAGGAGCTTAATCCTGTGCTAATCATAAAAGTAATAAGAGAAATGTTAATTTTTGCATTATCCTGTGTTTGTCTTAGTTCTCTTTCATTTTCATTTTATTTTATTATGCCACTGCTTTCCACCCGTGTTCCACCGTCCAAGTCAAGGAAATCAGATAGTAAATAAATAAAGTCTTCAATCTCATGGTAGAACCCCATGGCTGTTTTATACCTTGTGGTCCGTACAGTGGCCTGGTGTGCAAATCGCCATTGAGTTCTGCCAGGAGAGAGAAGATTTAATCAGACAAATGAGATGAGGCCACTTTGAAGTCCAGGGACAAGCAAGCACTGATGCAAACACGCCCGCCTTTAGACACAGGATTCGCGACGATGTATACAATATCCTAGCTGCTACGATTTGTGTTGCCCCAAAGCACCGTGGGTCTGCCTAAGCAAAACGTCCTTAATGGAGTTGGTGGCCCCATTGTTCAGCTTCATTCCATCACACCGAGTCCACAAGATTCTCACCGCGAAGCCAACCCTGCCCGTGGTAAGCAACCATCTTCCTGGGGTACGACAGGGTCATCAGCGTGCTTCCACATGATCCCACGACACCGCCAACCAGTTGGCCACCCGTTCGAGTATGAATCTCAGTGGATCCATTCCAATAGACCCAAGCGACATCACCCGCTGTGCATCATTGTAAGTTGCAAGAAATAAGTAAGTGTACATTTTATAGTCTGGCTTTCACCGAAATGCTGAGCGACTTTACATCGCTTATCTCGTACCCCCTGGTTATTAGAATGTTTCCTTTAGGGGATATTCATTGTACCGAAGCTATAAATTGACATTAACATCACTGCCATCGCAGGTCACTATTTAGAGTTAGGTCGCCTGTAGCAACACAGAGTGAAGCGCATGCTCAAGAACACACCGTGGTGGACCGTGGACCAGCCTTTGAGCCACCAGCATATGCTTCTAACCACTCAGTTACCACGCCTCCAGTCATAGGCCTAATGCACCATCACAATGTTTGGTCATGTTCTGCGAATGTCACAAGATAACTATGTACAGATATCTTTGAATTTTCTGTACTCGGTACCAACACCTACAAAACTCGGTAGAGGATGCGTGTTCACAAGCCTAAGTGTGCTAGGTACTGATCTAAAAGAAGCTGAAATGTGTACACTGACGACAAAGAAGACCATTAGAGAGATAATGGCTCTCAGTGAGGACAAGAAGATGTAGCCAACCAAGAACTAATTGCAGTTGCTGGATGTTTTGAAATTAATGCAGCCACAGTACACAGTATATCATTATATCATCAGCATATCAAAGTGAATCTTCAATGTATCAGTACTCAGAAGCATAGTGTAATAGATCATTTCCCTCTCTCCTCCCACCCCCTCCCTCACTTCCTCCCTCCCTCCCTCTCTCCCTCTCTCTCTCTCTCTCTCTATCCCTCTCTCTCTCTCTCTTCTCTTTCTCTCTCTCTCTCTCTCTCTCTCTCTCTCCCTCTCTCTCTCCAGTTGGTTCCAGAATGAGAGGATTGGATTTCCCATCCAGATCTGAACCTTCTTTCTCTCCTTGACGGTGACCATGAAGTTTGTCAGTGGTCATGGATTGCTTGAGACGGTGGGTGCGGGACCGATGATTGCCTGTGATAGAGAGTGGTGTTATGTCTGGTATCCTTGAGGTCTACCCGCTCCTCATTCGAGACTTCTATACTCGTCATCTCTGAGGTCATGCTCGGGCTCATAAGACAGGTATGGCTCCATTCTAGATCAATTGCTGTTCTGCAGGTACCTCTCCCATTCTCTGGCACCATTGTAGGCATGTCGTCTCCTGACTATGCTTACCTTCTCTTGGTGCCAGCTCTCATGCTGCAGCCGCACACCTTCTTGTCGCCAAACCAGCGCCCGTGTGATAAGTTGTATCATCTCCATCTCAGCAAAGGACTGGTATGTCTGGTGTCATATCATGTTCATATGTCAATGATTAGCAGCAGCATAAACTCTAAATAAGCATCGGACAAACCATCTGTGCTGGCATAGACATTGATCGTGAAAACATCGTCGTGTCGT